>RDEW01000015.1:740281-760741 GCA_011109175.1 Dicyema japonicum
AATTGACAAGTTCGATATTTTATTCACGATTGATTAAATTGGCTGAATTTATGCCATTTCCGAGTTTATAAGCATGCAACTTATATTTTATCAGCATAATGCTAGAAAGATAATTTATCGGTAAAACGTGCTTGCGTTCAGGCAATTTCCAATATTCTTTCAAACTTTGTACTTTAGTGGTGATACGATAAAGCTGCCAAAAAAATAAAAGCAGTAAATTCCATGCCTATTTTGAAAGAAAAACATTATCATTTTCAATATCAAAACCTAAAGGGAATTATCAAGATTGCATTAAACCAGCAGGTTAGAACTGTCACATGAAATTATCCAATCCTACCTTACGGCATAGACTCTAGACTTCTCTAAGAAACAAAAAGCTATGAGAATTATTACAGGAGATTCTTCCCCGGAGGCATACACTCATCTCCAGATTTTTCCTCTGAGGCATACACTATGAAAGCAGAAAGCTATGAGAATTATTAGAGAAGACTNAAAACCTAAAGGGAATTATCAAGATTGCATTAAACCAGCAAGTTAGAACTGTCACATGAAATTATCCAATCCTACCTTACGGCATAGACTCTAGACTTCTCTAAGAAACAAAAAGCTATGAGAATGATTACAGGAGATTCTTCCCCTGAAGCATACACTCATCTCCAGATTTTTCCTCTGAGGCATACACTATGAAAGCAGAAAACTATGAGAATTATTGGAGAAGACTCTTGCCTTGGGACTTGTACTCATCTCTAGGCTTTTTCAGGAAAACACAAAGCGTTGAGAGTTATTACAAAATACTTTTGCCTTGGAAAGCTATGAGAATTGCAACAGGTTGGCTAAGACATCAGGAATGAAGCATGCACTCATATCTAGGCCTTTCTAGGAAAACAGAAGGTCACTATACATGCAAGCTAGGAGAACTGTATACCCCCTGAACTCCAACCCAGTAACCTGTCCAATTAACAAATTCCTCTACCCATAACAGCTAGCACTAAACTGAAACCTTAGAACAAATTGTTAAGATAAGNTCAATCATCTCTAGGCTTCTTCAGGAAAGCAGAAAGCTATGAGAATTGCAACAGGTTGGCTAAGACATCAGGAATGAAGCATGCACTCATATCTAGGCCTTTCTAGAAATACAGAAGGTCACTAAACCTGCAAGCTAGGAGAACTGTTTCACCCCCTGAACTCCAACCCAGTAACCTGTCCAATTAACAAATTCCTCTACCCATAACAGCTAGCACTAAACTAAAGCCTTAGAACAAATTGTTAAGATAAGAGTGTCTAACAACTAAGAGTAAAGGAAAGTCCAATTAATCCTCATCAACAGAAGCATTTGAGTTATCCCCCCAAACACAAATATTCCTCCTGATTTGATTGTATATTCCCTTCGAAGTGGGGTTTCCGTCCACAAAATTCTTAAGCTCCATCCCCTTGTTGAAGGCAGTGTTCGCGATTTCCATAGCTTTTTTGTGATCGCGAAGAATCTCATAGACAAAGACGCTATAGTTAAGATACAGTCCAAGATAGCTGGAATCCGAAGGCTCCAGTTTATCAGCAATACTTATCCCCTTTACATAAGCTTCAANCAAAACATCTAAAAATTTAACTTTAATAAATGAATTAAATTTAAAACTTTGTTAATAATATGTCAGTAATTTTTAAAAATTAAAAATTCAAAGAACACTTAATTTAGGGAGCTTGAATGGCCATGCTGTTTCCTCTGACAATGGCTATCGAGATATGCTCTCGAAGCCATCCAGTCTCATGTGGATCCTTGGTGGCCCTTTGGATTATTACGAACTAGATCGTCCACTTATGGGCAAGGATTCCTGACGTCTCAACAGCAAATGAAACAAAAAAGTAATCTTTCGAATATGTTAGTCTGAAAACATTACCAGTTCGAAAGTGTAGCGCAAAATATCTTATGAATAACTTTTTTCATTCTCATTACGTTTCTCAAAGAATAGTCAAGAAAAGCAACCGTAATAATTTAAACAGCACAGTAATTGAATATTTGAGGATGGATTTTGTCAGCACAAGCAGACTTCTCCCTTCGGTTCCTTTTTCGGATTAATTATGTATGACTGTTTGTGCTAGCTAGACCTACCAAATATTCTAAAGTTAAATAATAAAATCATAAGGTTTACAAAACTATAGACAAAATTAAACAATCGGTTTCGTCTCTGGGGCCATCGTACCTTTTAGATTACTAGAATGCGTGTCACCCCTCCTTTGTCCTCACTTCGATTACTGAACTACTCCAGATACATCTGACTAATCTCTGGAGCGTCAGCTATTGGCTGCTACTTAGTCACCATTTCCTTCACTCGAAGGGACTAAAGGTAAGTAAATAAAAGGAAAAATAAGAATTATGACGAATAAGAGCTTATAAGTGGAAATTTTAACAAAACTACAATCCAATAAATAAGGAAGTAATTGAATAATTAGACAAGCTTATTCATGAACAAAATAGCAGCTTCATATCCCATAAAACAAGCCTACATATAAAACACAAAACATACGGCATTTGCAAAAAAGGCCCTGACTACCACAGGAGAGAATCCTTTATAAAACCCCTTTATTCCACTTTCTCTATAATCTCTACAACAGCGTCACGAGGACCGTTGGGATAGGCACTTTGAGAGGCTTGAGAATAAGCTAACTAAAACCAGTCTGAAATCTAGACTTGACCGTGTCTTGCGGCAAACAAACCACCCAGTTGAAGACACCGGCCATTCCACCAGCAAATAAAGTCTTGAATGGACTTAATCCTCTACCACGTGGTTAGTTAAAAATTACTTTTCTGAAGAAAGCTTATCTTTAAGATAATTGTAAGTCAAAAAATAAGCACCAGTCCCGGGTACATCTAAATATTTTTAAAATCTCAAACCTCTATATAGCGTCAGAAGGCTTCCCTTATATATGGACCTGATACCACCTTCTCTGAAAAGCTTCTTAGCACAATCGATTGGCCCGTTGTATAATTTTACGTTGGAATTAGTCTGAACTCGTAGGAGACACTTTATTCGTTCACCAGGAGCCATTAGGGCCACTGTCCATGTACCAGATACAAATCCGGCATTTAAAATATTTAAATAACTAAAATATAAAAATTAAAAAATAATTTTTAAATTTAACAAATATGAATACAAAATAATTTGATGTGACAAAAAATTTAAATTTAAAATAAAATTTATTACGATGGAGCCTGTGACCGGTTTCCTGTAGATTGTAGCCTCAGCCCAATATTGTAACCAAAAAAGCATAATGCATAAATTGGAGCCACTCCAACCAATGGTGCCCCCATTCCTTTGTAAAAGCCGAAGAATCCCTAAAATAGTAATTTAACTAAGAACCTCATTCTTCAGCATTTTTCTTGCGCAGTCAGTGGCGTTTAAATATCCAGATCCTGTCTGCAATCTTACCTAAAATAATTTGTTGCTTCTATACTTTAATTGTGTCGAAAGGAAAACCAGAAGCAACTAGACAGCATCCACCAAATCCGCCTGCAATTATGTCTTTTATTAGGCTTTGTTGGTTCGTCATTAGAATAACAATTGTTCGATATAACCTGACTTATTAAAAATTAAAAACGATAATTTTATTTAAAAATTTTTAATTCTAATTTTTATTTTTTTATTAATTAATTATTTCTTTTTACTTTAGAATGGGATATTATTAAATTTTATTTATGTGAAAACCACATGGCGCCATGTAGTGCATGCTGTTAATTGGTTGAAAATTTCTCTTCCTTCCCTCTGATGCCGTCATTGGATCCACCTTAATAAGGAGACGCCCAATGCCTGGTCGGCATTTAAAAGGATCCAATTATTCATTTCACCCTAAGATAATTCCGTTTCCGGCTGTAGTTCTGGAATCGACCTCAGCTCCCAGAATAACGTCCTCTGAATAAATTTTTTGAGTGAAGATCCTGCTGGAATGATCAAGGAATTAGTTAGTTTGTTTTACCCTTTGTCTTTAGAACAATTTTATTTATTTTTATTTTATTTACATAATTTTCGGGTAGACGAATTTTTGTCAGTAAAAATCGATTCTTCGATTAAAATCGATTTTAATTGGTTATTTTGTCGAAGGCTTCTGATCCTAAGCTATATTTTTTTCATTATCGTGTCATCGTGTGATCCACCTGTCTCAAGAAGCGCGTGTGCATCCACGAGTCATTTCATTAGAGGTTTCGCACATTTGGTGTTCTGGATGGAATTGAAGAACTACTCTCTACAACTACGACAGTGGAAAATGGGTAAAACACTACTAACAAAAATTTCATTTTAAGTGAAAATCCAAGATTATCCAAAAATACATTTTTTATTAATCTTGAAATTTATTTAATTCCCGATCAATAGCGTAACTTATTTTTTAACGGTAAAAAATAACTTTTTAAAATTTTTCTCATTTTCAGCCCCTCCTCTGAAAACATAGTTTTTCCATGTGCTGAATTCTCAATTGAACTGTGAAGTGGTGAATAAGGGGATTAATATAGAACTTGAAGGTTTTCTATTTCAATCAAATCTTTAACTATGAATACGGACATTATCAAAAATAAAGATCGAGTCTTCAATTTCCTCTTCTAACAAAGATTTTTTAAGGATTCCAGAAAAATTGGTCATCGATGCAATTTCTGATTCTGATGGCCCATACAAGAATGTAGACGAAAGATCCTAAAACAGTTCTTCCACGTATGGTCTTTAGGATACTGAAAATCCAACCTCATAATGGGTTTTAAGATGAAAAAATATATTTACCCTTATCCCAATGATTACAAAGTGACGCTATTGGTCGTGAAAGCTTGTATTAGAAAGACACTAAGAAATGAGTTGAGACTGACCACATTAATGTTGCTCAGAACAGGTGGAAAGATTCTCCACTGCTCGTCTAAACTTTCCACTGCTCTTCCTTATCCGTTCCATTCTTTAAGACGTGGACAAAATTTTATCATTAGAATTAAAATTTCAGTTAGGTTAATTTCATTGGAATCACTGTTGTTACATTATTACGTCAATGATAGTTAGTTAAATGGACTCCTTGTTACCCATAAGCATATGAATACTTATGGTACCGCTTGTGTTGTGCTCTTCACTATCCGTTCTACTCCCGATCCACATTCATCTTTTTTAGGCAAGCCACACTAAATTTTTATCGTTCCAAATTCATGCATAAGGTATCCAGTTTAGTGTTGGAAACGAGTCCTCTGACGTTGAAAGTCACAATTGTAAAGGGGTAGAATAGGCAGACTGAGTGCAATATAAAGACGTTGATAAAATTCATATTTTTCTCATTTTTGTTGGTATAATTACTTTCAAGACGAGTGCCGGGCGAGAGGCCTGATGTCCCTTAGTTCGAATATCGTTTCTGTACATTCCGGTTTAAGATTCCACGCATCTACGATGCTTTGATTTGACGATTGACGGCGTCATCAGTGAAGATTTCACTGCGGAACCGGAACATCTATTAAAAACATAAACGCAACAAAAAGAAAAAAAAAGTGAAGAGCATTCCTTGGATCTCCTCTACGATAAGTTATCATAACTGTTCTTTACTTAAATAATATGTGTCCTGCCTAAGCTGAGCTATAGCCAGTCAGGATATCTAACTGGAGTTTTTAAATTATTAGTATATCAAGAATATTTCATGTTATGATTAGGGTTTAATACTGTTATCGAAATTTAAATATCGTTAACAATTATTTAATGCGACTGTCCTTTATGAATGTAGTGAGTTGAGGAACAATCTAAATATATAAACAAATATACCTCAAATAAATCGCCAACAACTCCATAATCACAATTATCAAATATTGGAGCAGATTCATTCTTGTCAATGGCAACGACTACTTTGCTGTCCCTCATTCCAGCCAAATGTTGAATAGCGCCAGACAATCCCACACATATGTACAATTGAGGAGACACAACTTTCCCTGTTTGACCCACTTGCAGATCATTTGATACAAATCCGAGATCCACTGCGGCACGGGTAGCCCCGACTGCACCATTCAAACTATCTGCGAGTTCATAGACTAAAGAAAATTTGTCGGCAGTTTTCAATCCTCTCCCTAGAATTTATTAGGATTATAAAACCCCCTGATACAACAACTTTTGCTGTTGTTAGACTAGGCCTTTCAGATTCAGGAATGTCTCTGCTTATAACTGATGTGTTTGAAGGAGTGGCGATTGGAAGGACTATCCGAGAAGACGCTCGCGATTGTGACTCAACCGGGGGAGAGAATGATCTCACAGTAATCACTTTGATGTTATCAAGGGATTTGACTGTTGCGGTGACATTACCTAAATGCGGAGACAAATCAACCAGCGTACTGACGACGCTCGAATGTGTCAGAATCTATCACAGAAGTGACATCACTGAGCATACTAACTCCAAGTTTAGCTGACACGTGTCCTAAACAATCCTACAATGAACAATCATGATAAACTCTCATTAGTGAGGATGATCCACCGACAATATGAGTAAATGACCCTTCTTTCACCAAATGGAGGATCAGAGAGGCCAGTCCAACTGTGTGTAGATTGGAGTCCTCACAAACCAGTACTTCTTTGATCCCAACGAGACTGGTGGTCTGTTCTGCTAACTAATAAATAATCTAATAAGGACACAGTTTTTGCGTGTTTAGAGGAAGCAACCAAGCATGTAACGTCGTTTTGGAAGGCTGAGGAAGCAGTGATAGCACTTTTGGTAGCGTCACTGAGTAAGTTTCCACTTTCTTCGGCAATGACAAGCGTGCTGGATGAGCGAGAAAGTAATTTTACAGTCCTCAATAGGCGTAGATACATATTTATTGATGATTTTAAAATTAATGATTTTATTTAAAATTATAATTTTTTTTAAATTTTATATTTCATATTGAGATCGTCTTTTGTGAAGGACTAGAGTTAATTGAGATCAATTAAATTAAAATACATACTTCCGTCAATCAGCTACTGCTGCGCGGCATGGGCACTAACATATCCAACACCAACCTAAAGAAAATAAACTCCTTAAGAGACAGCAACAAAGACCCTACAAAGATCTTCCTCTTCGATATTAAAACCAACCCCGTTCGAGGATCTCGTGAAGAATACGGGAGCTCTGCCAAAACCTCCAAAAAGTCATTCGTCCACACCGAAAATGTGTCGGTACTCGAAAGGAACACCGAAAAAAGATGAGGCAACTGCTCAAGGAGGCCGGGATCACTTGACGGCTCCTACTCTGTTTTGTCGATGATTCTTGGTTCTAAATAAATAAAATAATAGTGATAACACCAGAGACCACGGTTACACAAATTAACTAATCACGTGATCCCAGCACGCTTTAGCAGGGACCTCATCTTGGCCCGATGCTCGTCCCCACACAAGCACGTATCGGTCGAGTGACTGGACCTTCGCAGTCACGACGGCGCGTTCCATGGTTCAATCTTATTAAGGCTTCAAGAGGCATTGGTGGCTGGAGTTCTCTAGAGATCCAGCGTTCCGTGATTTTGGAGGCTCTTCTCCGGCTAGCCTCGATTTTCAAAACATTCGTCAAGAGATGAGTGGACCCTATATACCACATGCATAAGAGATGCCTGGTTCAATGAATTGTTTATATACCGTGTTTAAAACAGAATGCTTTCCGATCTTCCATAAGCCTGTGAAGCATTTCAGAACATTGGTTTTTTTTCGGATTTCGTAATTACGTTTTCAACATGGGGAGAGAATGACATATACATGTCAAAAGTCACCCCAAGGATCCTTTGGGATTTTCTGAAAGGAAATAATTAAATAAAATAAATAATTATATCGCTGTTGATATTGATAAAAGTTCCCAATGGGTGTCATTCAGTCATTTTGCACGTGTAGTACCCATCGTGTTGGTGAAGGGAACGGTATCTCTCACCATTCTCATCACACCACCACCGATTGAACCATTTGTTTAGTCAACACGTTTACAGGAGAATCCTTTAAATCTTGAGGGTCAGCTTTGAAGGAGTTAGATGAGTCTCCTGAAGAAGACCGATGTTTTGGTTAATCGGAAAATGCATGAGTTCATCTCGTAGATTCCGTTGATTTTTAGTCGTAGAATATTAATGCTTTAGAAAGACCCGGTTGTATTCCACGCCTCCTGACAGAAATAGTGACTTGAAGCGGCTTATAGTAGCCAGGATTTTCTGAGAAAAAGTCCTTGTGAGGAAGGTGAAGATGGTCTTTTATTGAAGAAAATATCATCCAAATTTCTCCACAAGAATGTGATCCACATAGAATCATTACGCTGGATGGCCTCCTAAATGTTAGTGAGGGGGAAGGTAACTAATTATTAAATCGTAATCCTATCGGATAACTAATACCGACTTAATAAATCCGAGGTTAATAAAATTGAAATTAACTAATCTTGAAAAAAACACCGACAGAATGTAATCACGTTTCTTTGAACTGATGTAAATCTCCTCATCACCAATGTTATTTTTTTATCTCCCGTGGTTGAAAAAAAGACGCATCAAGTTTATGACCGGATATTTATCCTTCAAGTCAAAAATTTGGAAGAACTTGAACATTTAGCGTATCCCGGGGGAAGAAAATTTTAGAATATTTTCACAATATTTATTTGACCTCAATCTAAAACTTTAATCCCCAAAAAACGAGAGTACATATCAATCTTTTTTTCAGATTGTATATCACTCATTTTTGGTCCTTTATAGCCTAACCACAATGTGACGTAAAATGCCTTTAGCAAACACATTGGACTGCTGCTAAAAATTACGTTTTATATGGAACGCACTTTAACGGCATAAAATATTGTTCATTAAACCGCCGACTCAATGGTCAAAATCAGTCACGTGTTAACATTAAAAGTCATAATTCGAAAATAATGATAAAAACTGATTCGGTAAAATTAAACAATAAACCAAATTTATTGAACCCACATTAAATTAAAGTTCTTCTGAATTATTCGATTCTGCGGCTCCCAATTTTGATGTGATAGGATGAACAACTTTATCAAACTCCGACATTCTGTCTTTAATAGCCTCAACGGTTGCGGACTTGTTTTCATTTAACCATTTGAGAGCACTCTCAGTCTCTTTCAGTAAAGTCTGTTTATCTTCAGGGACAATTTTCCACCTAACTTGGATTCGTCTTTTAATTGAGCGCTAAGCTGATACGCTGCACCTTCAAATTTCTGATATGCATCTGTCTTTTCTTTAAACAGACGGTCCTCCTCTGCAAACTCTTCAGCATCTTTGATCATGGCAGCAATCTGTTCTTCACTCAAACGTCCACTGGTAGACTCGATGACTTGTTTCTCTTCCTTCCCTGATGTTTTCTCAATAGCACGGACAGTAAGAATGCCATTGGCGTCAATTTCGAATATGACCTCAATTTGTGGGACTCCGCGGGGGCAGGAGGGATACCAGAAAGATGAAAATTCCCAATTAGACTGTTAAACTCAGTACGTTCCCTTTCTCCCTGATATACTTTGATGTCAACTCCAGGTTGGTTATCAGCTGCAGTGGTGAATACACTGGATTTCTTGGTGGGAACAACGGAATTTTTAGGAATGAGTTTTGAGAAGATACCTCCCATGGTCTCAATTCCAAGGGAGAGAGGAGTAACATCCAAAAGTAAAAGATCTCCGCCTTGGCCAGTGAAAACACCTCCTTGGAAAGCAGCACCAACAGCAACCGCCTCATCAGGATTAACACCTCTCACAGGCTCTTTCCCATCGAAAAAGTCCTTAACCAATTGTTGAACTTTAGGAATCCTGGTAGATCCACCAACAAAGATAATCTCATCGACCTGATCCTTGGTTATTCCAGCTTCAGAAAGGACATTTTTAACAGGTTCTAATGTTTTTTTGAATAATTCGAAATTGAGTTCCTCTAGCCTGGCTCTTGAAAGTGTTTCTTCAAAATCAGCACTATTTGAGATTCCCTCAACTTCAATGGTGACCATATGTTGTGAAGAAAGGGTTCTCTTAGCCTTTTCGACTTCTCTTCTCAACTTCATCAGCTTAACATGGTCTCCCCTTATATCGGTATTGTACTTTTTCTTGATGAGTTTGACAAAATATTCGAGAATGTTGTGATCAAAGTCTTCTCCTCCAAGATGGGTATCCCCACTGGTTGCCAGAACCTCAAACACACCTTCGTCAATTGTAAGAAGAGTAACGTCAAATGTTCCACCACCAAGGTCGTAGACCAGCACATTTCTCTCCTTCATTTTCTTATCCACTCCGTAGGCTATTGCGGCAGCTGTCGGTTCGTTAATTATTCTCAAAACATTCAGCCCAGCTATGGCCCCCGCATCCTTCGTTGCCTGTCTTTGTCCATCGTTGAAATACGCTGGCACTGTTATTATCGCATCCTTCACCGTCTTCCCCAAGTATTTCTCAGCAATCTCCTTCATCTTTCCTAACACCATTCCGGATATCTCCTCTGGACTGTATTCCTTCATCTCTCCGTTCACATTGACTAGGATCGTTGGACGGTCATTTTTATTCATCACCTAAAATTAATCGAACATTGACCTTAAATGGAAACTTTGACAAATCCGATTGGACTCCTTCATCATCCCAAGATCTACCAACCAATCTTTTAGCGTCAAATATCGTGTTCTCTGGGTTTAGTGTGATTTGGTTTTTTGCAGAATCCCCAACAAGTCTCGCTTCTTTTGTGAATGCTACGTAAGATGGGGTTATTCTGTTTCCCTGTTCGTTTGGCATTATTTCCACTTTTCCGTCTCTCAGAATTCCCACACTACAGTCATTTAATCTAATTACCATGAATAAGTTGTCCCCAAATCTATTCCGATTACAACATCGGGCTTTGGAGCTTCACTCAAGGACTGAACAACAAGTGACAGGAGAAACAAAAAAGAAGACACTAAAAAAGATAAAACCAAGCAGAAAACTTTAAGTTCTACGTGTAACGAACTTTAAATTTATTTAATAATACGTGTTTTAGGTTAACCATCTAATTAAATTTAATAAAATTAAAAAAAATTATTATATAAAAAATAATAATAAATATTTTTACTGATAGTTTGACTCAAATTTGCAGCAATAATATTTAATTTGTTAATTCTATTATCTGTGACGTGTCATATTGTCATAAGTACCATTACCTAAATGGTGAAGAATTCTTTTCTACTTTTTGCCTTCTAAAATTCCAAACAGTATAATGGAAAGCACTATCATGAGACACTCAGTGCCTTGGTGACAACAAAAAAGGATGTCTTTCTTCCCTTTTTCATTGGAGGGTTCCACAATGTCGAATATTGATGGATGTGATCCTTGTAAAAATATGTCTCATTCCGACCAAGGGAACTGAATAATACTTTTTCAAGTATATCCGTGGTTATTAAATATAAAAAATTCTATAGAATATTTATTAATCGATATTAAAAATTCATCATGATAGTTTTCTAGAGTATGACTCATTGATAAAAAAAATAATTCACACTTTAAAAAAGGTTCAAAGAAATCTATAATTCTATGCTGTCTATTGATGACATTAATCGCGGTTACACAAAAAAACTTTGGAGAAGTGGTCTACGGACAAAAAGAACATTATGCCGACACCCTTGGAGATCCCAATAACGAAGGAGGCTTGATCCAACGTGATAAGAAAAAAACCCGACCCCAACGATCTTGTTCAGGATCGAGAGTAGAGTATTGAGCCAAACTGTAAGCCTGGATTAAATTTGTGGGGATCACTTTGTTTTATTTTCGGTATAACAGTTGTCCTGGAATAAAGATTTGATTATGTTTAGCTTAGTACAATTTTGAAGCGAATTTATTCCTTGCTAAATAAGAATGTTTTCTAATAAATTGAAGTTACGGTTAACAAACAGGCGATAATAAATTGTGCCTGGAAAAGCGGGAAATGGGCACTGATTACGAGGCTCTCACCTAAGTGAATATTGGTTGGATAAATTTGCGGTAGATGATGGACAGGCATCTAGCATTCCCTTCGTGAGTTTTTGAAATGATCTTTAGAATCGTCATTTTCTTCATTGCTGCTGTCACCTAGTTTTGCGAGAGTTCCTGATAAAACATGACACTCATTAGTTTGCCCGATAATGACTAGAAAATTGTGTTATTAAGAAAATTCTCGGCTTGATGTTGTAATGATTTTATACACAGCAAATAAAGTCGCGAAAGACTTTTTTGGAAATTTTTTTGTCCTAGTTTAGCGAATTATGGGGTCAGAGTATCTAGCGTTTCTTCGACGTAAGTTGCTGCTTGTAGTCTTGATCCCTAGTAGTGATGACAACATCATCCGTATAGGATAACAGGGTGAAGTTTTCGCTAGTAGACTGTGACGTATCGGTATAAATAGGTTGATTGAAGTCGGTGAAAGATAAAAACTTTGTAAAACTCTGTTAGCTAGATGTGCCTTTAATTCTATTTTGTTTCGTATTAGCTGACCCCAGCAATGAGGACCCTGAAGATGATCTCAAAACCCCTCGGAAGAAACGCTGGGCCCCTTTCCGTTGTGTATTGGCAATTTGTACGACCTACGCAAGTGAATCGTGGTCGATGGCTATTTCCCGCTTCTCTCATCTGAAATTGTCTGCAATACAAAAAGCCGCCAAAATCGGCCAAAATTTTTTGTCTGCCCTCTTGAAGCAATTTTTATTGAACGACAACAGACGATAGTGAAGGTAACCACGTTGCCTAGCAGAGAGATAACCACATCTCCTTCTTGAGAGCTATGCAGGAGTCTCGTTCACGTCGGATAGGGCCTCACCTGTATCGGTCTGGGGTCACTTTTTGGGAACTTTCTTTTCATCTTCAAACGGTTAAAGTTTTTATTCAGATTAATGTTCGTGTCGAATACGAATTCTAAAAGTATTTTTCTTTACATTAAGTCGAACGCTTTGCTTATATCGACCAACACCAGACAGATTTTTGATGTGGCTTTGGTAAGTCGAATCCTCAGTAGTATATTACATAATGCAGGCAAGATGTGTAGATGCAGAACGGTTGTTCTGAAAGCCGTAGTGGAAGCTCGATAATGGATTGATGCCTTGGATACAATCGAGAACTAGTCTATCGAGAATTCTGGAAAGGGAACAAAAGATGAAAATTGAACGATACGAGAACAGCTTGTTGATTGGTTTATTCGGTTTGCGCACTGTCTTAATAGGTTCTACATTGATATGTTCCGATAGCGCCTTTAAATCTCCCTATAATAATTAAATAATAATATGTTATTTAAAAATCTTTAATTTTTAAAATGTATTAAATTTAAATTTATCATTTTTAGCGGGTTATAATGGTGGTCAGAAAAGCAAAGACAAAATCAAACGATACAATTTGACGGATATTCCTCATAATGAGAAGATAGACGAATTTTGTGAAGAGTTTAATTCTCTAAGTATATAATATATCATTACGTAGTTAAACCATGCCGTGTGATAATTGAAAGTACATTTAATGAACTTAATCTCAATATAAAGAACTACTTTGGACTATTTCGGTTAAAAATTCCCGCTGAAATTTTAAACCTTAACGTTGATGATTTGAATCGTTCCTTGTGTTTTGTATGTTTTAGTATATAAAACGACGATTGAGGATTTATATAGTCTTTTGAAAACCCCCTGGTTGGTATAATTTGCTTAAAATTAGCAACACTGACGTAGAAATCGAGAAAGGCCTTTCTATGGATTCCCTGACTTTCACCAAAGCTGAATCATTAGATGTGAGTTTGTGTGATTATGCAGATCCTCAACAACATTAAGCGTCTATGTGAATTTCTCGATACAAATGACCGTGACTGCATTGAACTCATAAATAAACTGGTGATGATTTCTGATGTATTTGTTTGGTCATTATTTGTAGGAGTTGATTAGAAAATTGTAATTGTCTATATTTTTTCCTGCTTTTTATCCTAATTTTTAATGGTACGAGTTTATATGTGATTTAATTATTTTTACGTTCGAATTGTACAACCACCTTTAATTTAGATCAGATAGGATGCTATAGCTATAACAACGGTCAGTGGGTTAATTTCCCTTGGTTATTTGATCGAAGGGGTTCTCGTCCCTTTGGAAGTTAATTCTTTTCATTTGTTCGCTAGCGTGGTATCGGGTAATCCACATTTCGTAAGATGCGCTTATTATCAAGACAACATCAAAGGGATCATTTGCTCTTTTAACTTTACTGGATTATTCCTTGGTTGGATTCTGGGTAGCATTGTGTGATTGAAAAGACTTGTTTTTCGCGATTGCGACCATGGAAATTGGGTGCACTTAATTAGCCTTAACTGTCAACTTCTTTAATAAGGGTAGTGAGTTTTTCAGAAATACATAAAGTATTGCGATTTGCGGATCTTCTCTTCCCATATTTTTTGCTTACCCTCTTAAATGCTAATTAATTCGTAATTTAACGATATATTCTTATTTTAACTTTAAAAAGGAATAATTTTTTTAAACAAAAAAATTTTTAACAATTAAACAAATGTCAATTGAGGAAGCCTGCTGCGTGGATTGCGAACGAGTTCCCTCGGAGTATGGCTATTCATATCTTTTGTCTTAGCCATAACCCTTCTCGTTGATCCCCTTTCTTTCTGGCAAGCAATCCTCCGAGTTCTTGCAAGAATTCAGCCGTCATTGGACCAACGGCTCCCGATGATTCGGTCGCAACAGGAGTAAATCGGTAGCGATCCCCGAGGCAAGAATATTTCTTGATTTTTAGGTTTTCCGCAGTCGAAGCAGCTGCTCCAGGTGTCTGAAAATGAATAATTATATTCAAATAAAAAAATCAATTGTAATTAATTAACACTAAGCTGAATTTTCCACACTGTTCCCCTCGTATACCACTTGAGAAAGCGAATAACTAGACAAGGCAGCTGTTTCTCCTAATTCCTCTTCGACGTCAGAGCCTCTTGAGATAAGATAGTCACTCTTGCAACCTCATCATCATAGTTATCAACAGTCCATTTCTATGCTCGATTATCATGCTCTCTAAAGTTATTTTAATCGTCATTGAGGATGTACGCCTTTGTAGAGACATCACGTTGAGTCTTTCCATATAGGACTTGTAGTACTCCATCCCATGTCAAAACAATCGAATTAATTCTTATTTTAACTATTTGATTTTAAATTGTGAATTAACTCGAATATTTTAATTAATTTAAAATCAAATATTAATGGTAATGATGGTGAATATTTTTGTAGTTTAAAATATTTGGTAATAATGAGTGTCCCGACTGGATATTATCAGAAATTGGTACTCTTTCACGATTGGTCATGTTATAAAGTAACCTTAGACTATCCTTAAATTCAAAAAACTATTGGGTCAAATATGGAACATGGATGTCATCAGCACCACCATCATAGACAAATTTGGTATATGACTTTAACTGATCAGACGTTAATGATATCAAATCAATGGTTGCCACCCTCAGATACATATTAGAAAATAGTGCCGCTAATAGAGTGTCCCACCACGTGCTCAACGAAGAAGTTCAGCAATTGGGTTTCCTTAAGGGTTGGCTGTGGTGCTCATTGTAGAACACGCTTCCATTCTTTCTAAATTTTATGCTGAAATGCCTTTCAAAGACCATTCATTGCATCACCTTGACTGTCAGTTTGCTGTACTTGAAGGGAGAGTCCATATGCAGTCCCCCGTTTTTGATATAGTGCTCACTAATAATCAAGTTAGCCTACTTTTAGAAGGTCAGATCGTTCTTTACTATAATTAGAATTAACTGTAGCACGTGAATGTTTCGAGGACTACAATAATATGAACATTTGCTAACATTTAAAAAATATATTTTTATGGAATATTCCTAATAATCGATTTTTTATTGCAAATCGACTGTTAATATCGTTAATTCTTGGACTAAGCTGAATTGGTGCTCTTTAGTCTTTAAGACGCAACATTATAGCATTTGTTTTGCCTTGGTCCCCTTTACTTGTTGCTTGGACGAAGGTTCCTTTTCGTTTCTTCTGTTCCATATCTTCCCTCATTCTACTTGAGTGGCTTCATGTGAAACACCTATCTTAGGTAACGCCCAATCTTCTTACGATTACAGAGACAAGTCCTTCTAAGCAGACGAACTTATCCTGACCACAGTTATGGTAACCCCTTCGAGGAATAACCCAGAAAAGTGGGAAAGAACAAATAACCATTTACACTACCTTATATTGGAGACCTCCTGAGACAGATAGAGCTCATGACTTTAAGTCAATTGATAGGAAGGAAAAAAGTGGCAGAGCATAAGTGGAGAACATTCGAGGGAATAGAGCCAATGAATGTTGTTATAGGCATTACATCTTGACCACTAAGCAATATGTTGTTAGGAAAAAAAGAGAAGAAAACATATCAAAAAATTTTGACAAGGATTTTTTGTATTGAAGCCCGCGAAATTATAATTGAAATAAAAAATTCCGAAGATAACGGTGAACTTATCTTGGCGTGATATTTTTTATTAAACACAATAATTTTGTGATCCCAGCCACCAATATCTTCTGAACTCCCTCGAATGTTTCACCAGTGACCAACTTCCATCCGGAAAAGCCTTTTTTCGTGTCTGCAGAGGGAATTCTATCGGTGCACTTCTTTATGGTAGAACGGAATTCCTCTACATGATCCACCATTTCAATGAATGAGGTTTTCTTGTTTCTTCCATAAACATAAGAAACTCTGACCATTTCTCAGCGCCGTCTCCTCAGAAAGGAGACTGAGAAAGGAGACTGGTGTCGGTTTGCATGATATTCCTCAATTGAGCTCATACAAGGACCTTCATCACTCCAAGATGGAGGTGACATCTCGTTTCACTTATTCTTTTGTGAATTGACGAAATGATGACTCGGGAGGCATTGGATACAAAATTTCGAAACGAAAAAGCGCTGAATATATTCGAATCTCTTATGGAACAAAAGAAGAGGAACTTGGATAAGTCTACCTAAATTAGTAATAAGAAATTATTAATTCCCGAACGTGTCACAAAAATTAATATTTTTAGTGAATTTCTTCAAATTTGTTTAATAACCCCGGATATAACGAAAAAAGGTTAAGTCCGTCATTATGAACCCCTCCAGGGTAATGAAAAAGAGAGAAATTCTTTTTGTATTCCAGTCAGACACTGGGCGTCTCCTTTGACAAGCAGATCAAATGATGCTTCTTAAAATTTGCAGAAAGTACAGAGCAGAAGGGAATCCTTCAACCAGGTGTGTGGGAATCAACCTGAAAACTAATCGCGACACGAGCGATAACAATGACCATTATCCTATCTAATTAATCTAGACGGATGAATAATTTAATTTTAATTAATAAATTTTAAAATTATCTAAATCAAATAAATATTTTAATTTTTATTGATCAGCCCTAGGTAATCATCATGTCCTGGCCATCCAAGATCTTGCGGAAAGGACTTACAATAAGTGTGACTGTACACCATTAAGTCTCGAGATCATTATCTCTCGTTGGAGACTTTTTGACACGTCCTGAGGTTGGACCCGATACTTCCCGAATATCGCAATGGAAGATTACTACTCCTTCAATGTAAAACGCTTTCGTGGAAGACCGAGAACGAGAACAAAACATGCCATCTGGTGACGACCTGGACACACTGAGGGATCTGGCTAAGAACAGAAGAGCTGGGAGCAAGCTAACTCTTTCTCCTAATATTTTTTCCTGCACATAAATATTATGGCTTTCGTGAAAGTGCTAATAATAGTAGTCATCAAGAATTTTTTGCGTACATTTTTTCTAAAAACCAATCTCGTGATTATTTTAGTACTGAACGTGGCACGAGGAAAAAATAATTAATTTATAATTTTCCGGGAGTGCTTATCAATAATAATATTTTGTTGCAATATACGTCCAATCCACAGGCATAGAAAACCGAATGAAAGTTATTACTGCTCCTTCACAAAATTCGAATCTTTTTATAAGAAAAAAATTATCTAAAAATTCAAATATATTTTATGTCGTCCTAGAAACCATCAAAATAATATGTCACTCAAAAAATTTTGTTTAAATGTCAAAATTTGTCGTTAAACTTAATTTTAACATTTTATTAAGGAAAAAAAGTATTCATGGTTAATTATCACTCGATTTGACGTTATATTTTCAAGATGTTTCTAAGTTTTCAAAAAAGATTATTTTGTTTTGGTGTTATGTGTTCGTTTTAATTATTCAATGGTCCGAACTAACACACTTAAAAAGCTAAAGTGATTTTAAGTTGTGATGAACGACAACACACCGGTTAACCAAATAGTTAATTGCCGTTACGTATGTCTGTGCACATAAAGTTCTATTATGAATAAAGAACCTTGTCTTTCTTCTCTTAAAGATGACTGACTCAGGAGACACTAGAAACTCGAAGATCTGAACAAAGGAAGCGTCCGGTGAATGTATGATCTGGGTCGAATCTCTTATGGCCTAATCACACGTTAGGATGATAGTTAATATGATTCTATCTATGTCGCTAATGATTTGTGGTTTTTAAAATTTGGTTAAATTAGTCGAACATATTGAGTTGGTGAACTAAAATATTATTAACCCATTCTGTATAATGAGGATTTTCGCTACACCTCAAACCGCGTAATTGATAAGTTATAAAAATAATTTCGGCGCTAAGAATTGCTTATATATGTCAGGCCATCCATCGTTTCAAAAGAAAGCACTCATTGGAAAGGCATCCTCGTTTTTTTAATTAAACAGGGTGGATTCGCTAGTTGCTATGAAATGTACAGTGTTGACGACGACTCTACGTATGCGGGCAAGATTGTGCGTTTTTCCCAAAAAGACAAATCCAAAAAACTTATAAAGGTAAGCCCTCATCAGCTGACATTTTAGGTTTATAATGAGATATCCGTACATAAGGATCTAGCTCACGATAACATTGTCAAGTTCTACTCTTCAATCGACTACGATCAGCAAATAATCATGATTCTCGAATTGTGTGATTCTAAGGCAAATAATTATGCTAATCGTTTAGACTGCTTCAGATTTGCTCGAAAAAGAAGGTGTCCTCTGTGTGGGAGATGCCACAGAAATTATGCGACAGTTATGNATAGAAAGTCTAACACAACGACGCATCACAAAAATACAATTTAGCGTGTAATGAAAATTTTAAAATGTTAATTAATTTAACTTACAATTAGATAAAAAATAATTTTCCATAATACTTGAAGAGCGGATTCGAGAAACAGGCGGATTCGAGAATCATCCATAGGAAATTTCAAATTTTTGATTAAAACAAGCGGATTGGAGAAGCAGCGGATTCGAGAGGTTTCACTGTACTTAGAATATACATCGATAATCGTAAGTAACCGTGCAATTGATCCGTTCATATCTTTGAACCTATATAATGAAGTATTCTAATCTGATGAACCTTTTTAGGTCAATCAAATCCATTTGAAATCTTTCATTAGGAACTGAGTAAATGATATGATTCTCTTCATCGCCAATTTTCAAAGGTTTAGAAAACCGACAAATTTCGCCGTTTGCGACGACATTTCTGATCACCGTTCTCTTCACAAAGAGGAAACGCTCCTGGCAAAGTTGCTCCAGAGTGTTATGCCCGCAATGAGTTATATTGTGGATCTGCCCCAAAAAAATTCCATTTCTTTGATGCTATCAGAGGAAATGACAAGTTTATGATTTCCATCTGATTCTGTTAAGTATAATCGTCCATTAATAAGAATAAAATTTTGTGCTTTTTTGGAAAGTATATGTTTTTTTGTCTGGAATATGTAGTTATGGATTCTCCTTGCAATATTTGTACCAAAAGATTGTAATCTTGAGTTGTTTTCACAAACAAGCGTGGCATTGACAACAAAATACAACTAACACACGCTTTCAATACTGTATTGTTTTTTGATAATGTTTCGCCGGATACAAAAAATAAAATATTTAATTTTAAAACTTTAAATTTAATAAATCAATATATAGAGGTTTAAAACTTTATAAAATGCATATAATTAAACGATTTAGAGAATGTCACGACTAACGCTCGGTCAAGAGAAACGCTCGTGACATATTAGACGCCAGTTTAATCGCAAAGCGCCTTGTTTTCTCCAGTTTACTGATTATGCGATTTCTCTCGTCTGTAGGGTACCAACCTTCATGTCCATAGATAAGGACTGGTTCTACAGTCGCCTTATAGATGAAGATAAAAGTGTCTGGGGAGAGATNTGATCAAGCCGTAGCTTATACGCCAGTTTAATTGCAAAGCGCCTTGTTTTCTCCAGTTTGGCGATTATGCGATTCCTCTTGTCTGTAGGGTACCAACCTTCATGTCCATAGATAAGGACTGGTTCCACAGTCGTCTTATAGACGAAGATAAAAGTGTCTGGGGTGAGGTGGTAGCGTGTAAGGCTTCTCAGGATCCCCGAACATTTCCTTCTTCTAGATTCCACGAACTTTAGGAACGAACCATCAGCCTCGATCGTTACACCAAGGTAGCGTAGATCGTCGGAAGTTCTTAGTCCCATGGTCTCCAGAAGTGGTTCTCTT
>RDEW01000015.1:770867-839028 GCA_011109175.1 Dicyema japonicum
TTCTTATGAAGTTTTCATTTTTTCAACTCTGAAGGTATTACTAGTTATCAACTATCTTTTGATTTCAGTTTTTTAGTTTTGATTTTCTTTGCAGATTTTTATCAAACAAGATAATATAGCAGTAAGTTTTTCGATCTCCAAAATATCAATTACATCTCATTCTATGAAAGTGAATTTTGGCCTCTCAAACGTTCTTTCCTTTTTTTAAAAAAAAAATGTGTATCGTGCTTAAGTGGAGGTTCAATGCGAAACATTACTCCTCCTCTACAGAAGGGCTGTTATTATTATTGTCGCCGTTCAACAAGAAAACTCTGCCTATGATATGTCCATCTTTTTAATACATACAATAAATTAATAATTTAACTTTTACTGGGGTTCAGTTAGGGCTAGATTTTATCTAAGTTCTGTCGATGGAACCAGTTGCCTTAATCAGATTATCAATGTTGAATTAGACTAGAGTGAATAAACTAAAAATATTCAGGGAATTCTACAACCAAGTCCTCATATAAAAATAATAATAGATATATTTTAAATATTATTTTTATAAGATTAAAAAATAATTATACCAAAATTTCAAATAAAATAATCAAAGTAAATACGAAAAATGGATAACAAGGATAACAATAACTACAAGTAATTCTTTTAGTAACTTAAAGTCTAACTGAAAACGTCTATGAGTATCTCCATCATATGGGGGGAGACATTGCAGATAATTTCATCAAAGAAGTGAGATTCTTGTTTTAATAAAATAGATCAACTACGACAAGCCTGTGAGCGTGGGAGAATCACCTGGATTGCTTGAAAGTGGTGGGAGTAAGTTCACTTTGGAATAAATTTAGTAATTTTATCCCGTTTACTCTTCAGTTACAGACAATTCTCAATCTCAATCAACCGCCCAAAATTATGATACTAATTCAACATATAATCAGTATTCGAACCAGAATAGATTTCAAAGTTATAACCAAGATTTTAATTCTTATCCAACATATAATCAGAATTTGTACCAAAATGAGGCTAATTCATACTATCAAGACTCTTATAACTATTCGTATAGCCAAAATCGACATAAATCTACATCTGATCCTTATTTTGGAGGAAATAACCCATTTATGTATTACCAACCACCTCCCGAAGATATTGAAGACCCCATTTCTTGTATGCACAAATATATTCCACAGCCTTGTATTATTTTGCTAACCATATTAGTTTTGAAGCCTTTTCTCAATTATTTGGAGGCTCAGGAAAGTAAAGAGCCTGAAAAATGCTTAGATTGCGAAAAATTAAACAAAAAACGCAAAAAATAACAAACCGATTCAAAATCTTTAGCCCTATTCCTTATTTTTCTTTCCTGGTTTAATAAATTCTATTCAAATTTTTGAAAATCTAGCTGTTAATGATTATTTTTTTTATTTATGATTTTTGTGCGAAATTAAAATATTAAGTGTTTTTCAAGCATATAGTTTTATTAGAAATTAGTGATTCAAAATAAACAAGAATTTTTTATTGTCTTAATGTTTTTTATGCAGGAAACACTAACTCGATGTTAATGAAAATTAAAGCATTAAGATTAACGTTCAAACAAATAAAATCTTTATTTCACGACCACCGCTAAAACAAAAAGACAAACTAAGTGATCCCAAAAATTAGATCCAGGATCTTAGGTGGGTCTATGCTCCTCCTCGATCCTATGCAAGCTCGTTGGGATCTGGTCTCCTACGTTATTACTTCGGATTAGGATCCCCAATGGAAAAACTATAAACAGTGTGTGTACATTCAGGATATTTAAAGATTATCAAAATTGTCTATTTTCATTTAGTTGGCTCATGTTATTTACTTGGTCAAAGGATTCCCTTCTGTTTTTTGCATTCATCAATTTTAAGAACGTCATGAGATCAATCTAACTCAAAAAACAGTCAGTGCTCAAGAGGATTTTTTCTTCCCCTCTAATGAAGAATTTTCACAAATGGCGAATATGAATGGACGTGCGCGTCTCACTCTGACCATGGGAATTGGATAAAATCTTTTTTGTGTATATCCAGAATTATTAAAAAATTTAGTGGCTTGAAAGTACTAGCGTCGTTTGGAAAATAATCTTTTGATAAATTGATATTGTTAAAAAATAAATCCGAAATTTACAAAATTCGCAATTTTTTAATGTGATAAACTCGACAAAAATAGTCATATTTGGTATAACTTTTAGTCCATGAAATTTTTTTTATTTAAAGAAAAGTTTTTAAATTTACATTTTTGTTACTAATTTTCGATAAGGTTAACAGTTAAATTGTACTTATTAAAATTGTAATTACTTCTCAAGGATTATTAAAGCACACTGATGTTGAAAAGTTTCGTAAGTTCGATTTCCTGGCTAAAGAGCTCAAACTAATGTATGTCCTCCAGTCAAAGTCATACCTATTTTTCTAGCATGGGACGGTTTCGTTTCATTTGTAGAGGTGTTGGTGGAATATAAATATGGGGTGCTCACTATCGAGGAAAATTTGAACAGCAACCAATCACCTAGTGGAATTAGCAAATCAGTTCAATGACGTCCAGGAAACCTGGGTGAAGAGAAAGCGAATAGGTTTTAGGTCAACGACTTTTCTTCTGAAAGGAGAAAAGTCTTAAAGCGAGTAGTAATTTTGATTTAATCGTGTTTTCTGTAAAAATAAAAATTGCCTACACTTTATTAATTTTTCAAGACAATTTATTAAAAAATAAAAAAGATATAAGTCTGCAACCTTACTGCATGGTTACGCTAAAATAACAAAGCTAGCAGAATTTATGAAAATCTCCGATGCCAAATGAGATTAGACTTTCGAGGGTGCAAGTGCTCTGGTTGTTTCTATCGTAAAAGAAACAACTGTAACATCATGGGAGCATTCTAAGTATTTTATTCGTTTGGGCTTTACACTATCTCAACAGGTAGACATAATTTGACTGCGCTCTGACGAAGATTATGTGTCGAGATAAACTAAAGACATCTCAGCCTCAAAAGAAAGATTATTATTCCATGATGGCTTTCCAACACGGCTCAAAAACAGAGATACTATTAAATATGCCCTCCAGACTTACGATTGGGTGCGCCTATTGAGTTTTGGTGCGCGATTGGTGCGACTGGGACTTGATCGAGATGGTCACGGATGGAGTCTCTCGTTACCACCATGAGGACCAGCTTTCCTTTTTATGGGAAGAATCCACATCCCCAGTTGCCCCAAAGCTTCTAACTGTACGAGGGAGACACATTGTCCGAACAAAGAAGTCGAAGTGCTCCGTCTCAAAAGAACTGTTCGCTCTGAGTTAATCGAAGGTGGTACCCTCCAGCTATCAGAAAAAAAGCATCCTCTGCCACCCAACAACCTACGTCCAGTCGCTCCCCCGGCCGAAGTGAGTTCCCTGAGTGCATCAAACGATGAAGTTCTCCTCGCAATACGGAATTTTGCCCTTAGTAGCGACGGCGGGCTTGACGGAAAGAGACCAGGCTATCTGATTTAACCTCTTTATCCGTAGGAGACAAGGTACTTCGTCTTATGAATTCAATTACTTCACTTATAAACCGGATCCTGTATGGAGTTCGTCCATAATTTATCCGCCATGTCCTTTTCTCCGCCAATTTGATAACCTTCGATAAGAAGGGCGGCGGAGTACGTCCGGTTGTGGTCGGGTTTGTCTTCAGAAGAAAAATTGCCTCCAGATATTCTATTCCACTCGTCACAAATTTCTTGAACCTACCTCAAATAGGCGTCGGTATTCGCTTGGGATGCGAAGCTGCTGTCCATTCAGTGAGAACATTCCTAAACCGCAGTATAGAAGATTCCCGGGGACATGTCCTGATCAAACTGGACATCAAGAACGCTTTCAATAATCTACCTGGAGGCTTAGATTGAGAGATGTCCTAATATTTTCGAATTTGTGAATCAGTCATACGGCCCACCTTTATCCTTAATTCTCGGGGATTACCTAATCCATTCGTATTCCGGAGTGCAACTAGGAGATCTCTTTGGACCCCTGTTGTTTTGTCTTGCAATCGAGAAAATCACTAAACCTCCACGCTCGCCCCTCAACCTATGATATCTGGAAGATGCGGTCCTCGGAGGAACCCCAGATACTGTTTCCCAGGATTTGAAGGTGATAATTCCAGCACAAAAACAGCCTCCACGTACAGAAACTTTCATATGTCATGAAGACTACTCCCCTTTTCACCTGGTGTGATTGATGGGATCTTCCATTAGATAGCGGAGCGTATCTTCAACGTCCGGTTTGAGGATTACCCATGGAAGAAAGCCACACTGCCGGTGAGACTCTGAGGGCTTGGAATTCGCAACCCTCTCCCTTCATATCTCTCGTCGCTAATGGCCTGTAACACCCTTTTCAGAAAGATTCTCCCTCCCTGAATCTTCTACTGACCAGGACGATACTCATGCTCGTGAGGCTTGGAGCCGTACCTATTAGTTTCCCTACCTTCCATGTTCGCTCAGCTGGGTCTGGACAATGCTGTATGCTGGATTTTTTTTGAAAATCTGTTAGTTCATATAACTAACATCACCGTGCCTGTTTCACCGAGCGTCTTCTGAGAGCGGTGCCTGCTTAACGCCATTCCCAATGGAGTTTTGGGTACCTTTCTGGATGATGAATGCGTCCGTATTGGGATCTCATTACGTCTGAGATTAAAAGTCTGTGTTCCGCATCTGTGCCGATGAGGAGACCCTATCGACTGTTTTGGCCTACACCCTCTTTCCTGAAGGAGATTGCAGGCAGATTTCCCAGACACATGGCCTTTAACAAAGTCGTTAGGCGAGCTTTAGACGCCGCCGGAAACGACCAATCGGTCTTTGCAGGAGTGACGGGAAACGAGCTGATGGGATGACCATTTTTTTGAAGCTGAAAACCACTTGTCTGGGACATCACCTGCACGGACACTTTTGCCTCTTGCAGCCTACTCCAGAGTACCTCTGGGCCCTGTTCTGTCGCTGAGCAGTCCGAGAGGTTGAAACGGGCAACGTACACCGTCCTACCCAATGATTTTTGTTTGTTCCATTCGTTGTTG
The DNA here is from genome assembly GCA_011109175.1 of Dicyema japonicum. Taxonomy (NCBI): domain Eukaryota; kingdom Metazoa; phylum Dicyemida; class Rhombozoa; family Dicyemidae; genus Dicyema; species Dicyema japonicum. The sequence continues at coordinate 775,909 of RDEW01000015.1, forward strand.
AGACGTCTGGTTCCCTTGTGCCTTCGACGATGAAATTCTTTAGTCATCTGGGGAATCAGATTTCTACACGATCAGGAGACCCCCGTGAGCGCTGCTAGTTATTTGAAAGGGAATAAAAAAGGGAATAGCCACGCAGTCAGGCCACCATTTTCCGTAATATATTGTTCATTTTTGGAAAGATAAAAAACATTCTAATATTTATAGTTATGATAATTAGAGTTGTCCACCGATTATGTAATTTTCATAAATTTATTATTAATTCTCGATTAAGGCACGTTAAAAATAAGTTTAAAAAAACATAGTGAAAAAAATTAAATAAAATCTTAATGATGTCTTTCACAATAGAGGATGGGAAAATACCGTGACGTTGATGATCGGTTTGCCTTTCAGCTGATTTTTTGATACGCCTGACGCATGTAGCCTTAGCAAGGAAAATTTTAAAGACTGATCGGGCGGCTTGCAGGAAGAAAGAGCCTAGAATGACACGATAGCTCTTCCAGAACATTGGGCTCTTGATTATGAGAAGTAACTCCCATTGCGTGGTCAATGCCTACATTCCATAATTGAGCCCTTGTCCTAAAAATTGACTCTTACAAATTAATTTTATGCTATTAACGATTAAATAATTTTACAGTTAATTTTTTGTCCCAAGCGGGATTTTTGATGACGACATTTATTGCTAAGCCTGCCGGACTGATTAAAAACCTAAAATTTGTAATTCTATTAAACACGTCACGAAAATCCTTTCTTTAATCGTTCTTAACAAAATCCAAGAGCCAGTGAATAAATACTTTCCCCATAGTCATAGTGGATTCAGAACAGGAACAGGGAGGTCAACGAATGATTAACGTGGTGCCATAAATGGCTACTCAACATGGATTTCGAAATGCCACAACAATCTCACCAGAGCTTTCGACACTGCACTGTGGAAAACTGATTGAAGTACTCAAAAAGTTTTCTGGATCGCGATTCAGTTATCTTGATACAAACTCTCTTCTTCGAAACAAGGATGAGGGTTTGCATTGGAAAAGCCCAGTCTAGGGAAATCAAATCATGGCGACACCTCAGGGAGATTCTCAATCTCCGTTACTATTCGTCTTTTATTTGGAATCGGCTTTCAGAAAGTTCTACATCAATGACTATAAGAAATTGTGTACCCTGATAACGCGGACTTTGTATGAAATAATTGGAAAGCACACGGATTTTCTGAGTTAGCGACAAGTTATCTGAACTATCCATGAAAACTTCAAGGAGAGAGATAATCGAGATCAAACGGATGGAGTCACGTAGAAACAACTAAATTAACCAACTGATAAATAAAAAAACGTTATGTTTACCTCTCCCATTGTCTCATTGTGTGACACTTTTTAAAGCCAATTCTAATCCATAATTCGGACACATGAAGAATCTCAAATTCGAATAGAAGGGGCTCTGGTCCTCCTCACAGAAGACAACTTTGGTCCCTCCTAGGATTAAATAGTCAATGCAAATAAAAAAATGCTATACGGTTCCGAGGCATCACATTACTCTTCAAGCCAAAAGTAAAGTAGATGAATCAAATTATTAACGGAATGGACAGCGGTGAAATTTGAACGAAAGACACTTCTGCCTGGTACATTCGCTTTAAATTTTTTCGGGAAATTGTCAAACGGTCCAAAATATGAGGGTGCTTCAACACCTGGGTCTGTAATATGCAGACAATCGATAAATTCTTAAAATAATTCAAAAGCAGATAAATCAATAGTCTTGAAATGGCATTAAAATATGAATTTGTGCAAAGATCATAGAATCGATAATGGCACCAAAAATTGAGTATTCTATTCTCAAAAATTAAATTCCATTAATTTATTAACTCTGGATATACATAGAAGGGAATTAATAGTTAGCAACTAATTAAATGTTTTCAATTCTCACAGTCACAGAAGCAGTGAGACCTTCTAATGTCCATCCAGAATCATGGAAAGGAATAAAACGTCTGATGCTATTAATTTGAAAACATTTAGGGAGAGAAAATAATCCTTTTTTGTGTCATCCTGCCACTGGGGGTCATCCGAGACTGGTGGATCACATAACGCTACTCTAGTAGAAAGAAAGAAAATAAGGAACAGAGGAAAAGAAAAAAATCTTTCATCCAAGTAGCCAGCGGATGAAATCGAAGCAAGGACATTTTTTATAGTAACTGTTATTAATTCATACTGTTACAATTAAATAAAAATGATTTGCTTATAATTCATATAAATAAAATTATTTAATTGGACTTAAAACAGTAAAATATTTATTAATTGTTATAAAAATAGTTAATTTATTTTTAAACGAAAAAATTTAAAAAAATAATAGATAATTTGAAATTGACTTCATTCGTTGAATTCTTATGAGTTTTTTGGCCGCATTATTTTTCTATTTTTTGATAAACCATGTGGATACATCGTTAATTCGATTTGTATACGAAGAAGCATATGTTGACCCAATTCATCAAGAATCTCTGTACTATGAAAGATGGCAGAAGTTCGTGAAAAAATACAGTATTTTTTTAATAATTCTAGACAAAACGTATACCGGAAGTGATTTTCATTTTCGAAGAAAACAATTCGAAGAGAATCTCAAAATGATAGATGATCATAATCTTCAGTTCCTTAAAGGACTGAAGTCGTATAGACTTGATGTGAACCACCTTGCTGATAGAGTAATTTTATCTGTAACTGAAGTCGCGCTACGAAATAGCGAATATGCTCAATGGATACGTTTTCGACGAAAAAAAGATTAGAAATACCAAAATTATGCAGAGTTTTTCAAAATTGCCTAATGAGGTCAATTGGGTGACAAAGAAAGTGGTCTCCGAAGTGAAGAACCAAGGTAGATGCGGGTCCTGTTATGCGTTCAGTGCGGTAAGTGTTCTTTTGACCTCTAGACTGGTTCTATCGAGGGACAATTTGCAATAAAATATGGATATGTGAAATCCTACAGCGAACAGAATATCGTAGACTGTTCTATGCGATTCGAGAACCAAGGATGCAGTGGTGGATTGATGGACTCTGCCTTCAAGTACGTAAAGGCTAATGGAGGACTTGACACAGAGGCTCAGACCCTTATGAGGAAAGAGTATACTGTCTGTGGCATTTTAGGTGGGTAGATGTCGGTATGTTCAACACCCTTTGAACTTGACGGGTTATGTGGATATCAAAGAGGGCAATGAGGAGGAATTGAAGAAGGCTGTGGCTTTAGTGGGACCGATTTCTGTTGCAATTGACGCGAGTCGGTCGAGTTTTATGTTCTATTCTGATGGAGTCTATGATGAGCCCTCGTGTTCACAGAAATCACTGGATCACGGAGTCCTTGCGGTTGGATATGGAGAAGAAGACGGCAAAAAATATTGGCTCGTCAAAAATAGTTGGGGTTCAATGTGGGGCATTGATGGCTACATAAAGATGTCACGTGATAAGAATAATCAGTGTGGGATAGCGACTAGTGCGAGTTACCCACTTATAGATTAGCTTTAACTTGATTTGCTCTTTTTTGGTTGATGGGTCGCTATCCTTTTGTTTGTTTTGTTCAAGATTATTTGGTTTTATTTGTTTAAGGTTTTCTGTGGCATTTAATGATGACAATATTACTGTATTTAATTTGTGGTTTTGATATATCATTCCGTTTAACCTTTGTGGTTAAATGTTGTAGTGCTTAGAAACCCTTATCTTTAGAGATTATATGACGTTCAATTGGAGCATTGTTTCTTTCTACAAAAATTAATGAGAATTAAAAAATTAGTAACATATCAGACTCAAGGTGCCGAGAGACAGTGGAATTGCCGACGATGGTAATTTCAAGGTGCTGGAGCATTGTCGTAAATTACTTTTATATTTTTTGTTAATTGAAGTGTTTTATTAACATTTTTTAAGAGTGGCTTCCTAATTTTGCAAAATATAATTTTGAATTAAAATGTCTAAAAATGTCTAATTTTTTCTTATATCAAATATACTAGAATTACAGATTTTTATCCGATAGGTTTACATTCCGCATAGATTATGTTGTTCACAACGGAGATTATCGAAAAAACCGTGTCTGAAACTTTTATCACTACTGTGACTTTAATTGCAGTTAATAGGTCAGATGGGCGTACAAGGTTGTTCCATCAACGCTTTCAAAAATTTTCGGATCCTAAGCAAGGGCCCAGATCATGGAGGGTAGAACCGCTTAGGTTGATTGTTTTTAACGACGCACGGGTAAAACTATAGATATTACGGTTTTACGTTTTAATAGTCCATTTCTCCTCCGATTGGAATCCAAAAACGTGGAAGACAAATGTACTTCATCAGCAAATCAACTGAAGCTCTCCATTCGGTGTGGATAGCCATTTAAAGTCAATCGACACTACTCAAGAATCACAATCGAGCTAGATAAGCTCCAAAATCAGAAAGAGCATGGCCAACGCGAACCTGCCGAATGATACATTCACGGAAAACGTTCTTCAAGATATAATAGACACCAAAATGCAAACAAATATCAGATGCAACAGATAGAATGTCCAAAAAGGAAAGAAAACGTTGAAAGAAAAGTTCAACGGTTGCTATAGAGATGAACAGAATCCAAGTGTTTTAACCATTGAGCTATCAGCCAACGACAGGTGCGTGGGAAATATCGAGTTTGCAAATTTCTCATGCGGATTAAAATCCCTAAAGAACGTCAGAAAAATGGGTAAAGGTCATGGAGTTTTTAGGTGAGGGAAGCAGATAAATCTTCCTTCAAACAACTTAACTTGTCTGCTCCTTTCTGAAAATACATTTTAAAATCAAAACGTAACGTGCACTCGGAGATTGTTCTGAGGAATCTTCCGATATGGGTGGAGAATAGTGAACTTATTGGTAATGCGAAAGAACTTACTCCAACCACTGAGTCAATAAAATTTCTAGTAAAAGATAGAAGGAGAGTTATTCAGGTACATCACTGCCTTAGCCATCAATATCCAACTTTATCAGTTTACCATCAGAATAACTAGAGCAGTTTATTCAAATTTATTATTAGAAAGAAAAAACAAATCAGACTCCAGCTGCCAAGAAACAGCGTACATTACTGAGAATGAGGCGTTCACGGTGAACCTAGTTGCGCTATGAGCAGTTGGCAGATGTTTTCGTGGGTACGACTTTCCTTGTGTTCACGACTTTCTTTCTTTTACAGTCTTCAATACATCGTGCAATCACGATAAAGGAAATTAATCAATCAGAATTATGAAATGATTGAGAAACCTGGCCTCGTGGCGCCATGTGGTGCTATGTGGATAGTTGGTCAAAATTTATTTTCCTTTTTTCTGATGGCGTCATTGGATCCATCTTACTGAAGAGACGCTCAATGCCTTGCCGGCATCAAGAGGATCCAACTATTTTTTCCCCAGAGACAATCTCGTTACCTGGAGATAAATTCTGGAACGCTGGAACGAGTCGGATTAATGAGTTCGTTAGTTTGGTTACCCTTAGTCTTTGGAATAATTTTAATATCTTTGTTTTTTATAGTTTATTGAGTTTCTTGAACAGGCTACAAGGTTTCGAACATGACCTAGATAGAAAAAAGAAGTCAGACAGTTATTCAAAACTGTAGCATTTATCCACTTATGTCACTGTAGGGCAAACAACTCTGGATGCTTGTTACAACTAAATTATTGTAATTCTATTCTGATGAAGGTGTATTTTAGAATATAATAATTCGAAATAGTCTTGATTATGGCAAAATCTACCTTGTGTCGATCATTCAGATTTTCAAGCAAACAATATCCTTCAATAGCACGTCCTTTGTCGACCTTCCCACATCGATATCAGTTTCCCACAAACCTTCCGGTGTGACAAACTCATATTTATGTAGGTAGGGGTTACTCTTAATCTTTTCTCATCGTCGTTCGCAATTCCCACTGCATATCTGTATCCATTAAGAATACTCTCTGGTGTCTTTTTAATCGTGACAATCTGTATCTAGGCTTTCACGGGACATTCCAGCCTCAAAGCTTCTAAATGGTATTTTTGGTATTTGCCGACGATTCCATCCAAGTCAAAAACTACTGGAATTAGATACACTTTTCCTTTTTGAATTAATCCGAGTTCGCTTGCTAAAAGATCATATTTACGTTCCTTCTCGACTTCGACATACTTTAGCGATTGTTGGGATGTTATTCCCACTTCTATTAGATTTTTTGAATCCTTTATTCTATCGAACACATATATGTCCGGTTTGTTATTTTGTACCCTCATGTCCGTGGCTATTGTTGTATCCACTCGAATCTTTATGACTCATTTACAACAATAGACTGGACGGAGTGTGTCTTGAGTCTCCTAGTCTTCTTAATTCCATATTGAAGACACGGCTGCAGATGTATGCATTTAACCACCTCATTTGTTTTCCCAGGTAGTCGCTGTTTAACATATGTTTCCACATGGTTGACACTTTTCCTGGAAGAATTAAAGTGACTGCAATTTTCTCCACCTTTTTTGAAGAATGAATCGCGGTCTTGTATAAGAAACAGCATCCTTCAGATCTTGTAGAATTGTTCCCATGTGATAACCACTGAGATGATTCCCTGACGTCGACGTTGATATCATCCAAACGTTCGAAAAGAGTTACATGAAATTGCTTCCTCCGTATTTGTCCGATTAAATATTTCTCCTACAGCTCTTTCAGTAAGTTCATATGCATAAAAGTTTTTTACCTTCGATTGAGAAATTCTAAGATTGTAGCCACATGTGTTTTCTTTGATTTGTGACCCGTAGAATCCTTGCTTTCCTAAACAATACTTCGACTTCTCCAGGTCTCGGAAGAATTGTAAAAGAATTTGTTCAGTTTTATGGGTAATGGATACTAATCATCTTCCAGACTCATCTCTTAGCAGATAGTCATTCTTTGTTTCCACGTTTCAAATGAATCCGATTCTAATTTTCTTTATGCTTTGGTCAATTAGCTCAAATTCTGAAGGTTTTCTATCTATGAGCCCAATGTAGTAACTATATGAGAATAAAGCATGTTGGTTTATGGCCTTGAGCATGTTACCCAAGTTCAATCTCTTTTTAACCACATCAAATATTAGCTTCATTTTTTTCAAGATATTGCTTTTTCTATTCTCTACACACCAAGATATCTATATCCATCCATTCCGTTAAAAAAGTAGCTTCGGATCCAAGGGTTAACACATGAGTAGCAGATTTTTCTACATTTTGTTCAAGTCTATCTGTTAGAAAGAATTAACTTCCTTCATCACCATAATCGTTGTGTTTTCCTCTCAAGGGAATATTTTTAGGTCGTCCATAAATAGCAGGTGGTTTTTTGCATAGCTTCGAGATCCTAGTGGTGGTTGTCGATAACCACTTTTTGGTATTTCGCATTTAGTATTCTGCTCAGAAGGTCCATTAAAAGCACGAAAATCTGCGGTGACAGAGTCACCCTGCAGTATCCCTCTCTTCATCTTGATTTCCCCAATTTTTTGTGATTAAAATTCAATTTAATTTTTTATTTCGTGATCAAGTTTTTTTTACGAATCTACAATTCCGTAAGGGAGTCCAAAGTTATCAGGAACCCGATAAAAGAAGTCATGATCCACTAAATCGAAAATTTTTAACGTCTATCTACACAGTGACGAAATTATTTCCGCTCTGCTGGTTGATGCAGTGATTAAGTATTGCCTGTTCTTTAGCCTTTTGACACACCCTTCGGGTTCCCAAATGATTGTTACTGCTTCAATGTAGTCTGACAATTTTCTGTTCACAACTTTCGTAACTACTTTTATAAATTGGGCATACATGTAGTTCCGGTGTAGAACCACTCATCTGGAGTATACTTTCCGTGTATCAACTTGGAGATTTCTTCACAGAGGTGGTCATGAATTGAGGTGAATTTTTTGAAAAAGAAGTTGTGCACCCAATCAAATTCTCTAGCTCTCCAGTTCAGGAGCTGTTTAATTTCTTCAACGATGTATTCTTTGCTAAATTCTGAAAATGTGTCTTCTGCGCCGGTCACTCGTTTGTTCATAAATTATTTTCATTTCTCTTCTGTTTTTTCGAAATATTCTCCCAAAATAAAAGACCAGCATTCTTTAAGTTTAAATAAAAATTCAGCATTCATTAAGTTTAAGCCATAAAATATCTTCGAATGACTTCAAATCACCAATTATGTTTTTTGAATTCCTTCCTAGATTCATGGATTCTAAGTTTTTTCTCCACACTCTTTATGCCATCCTGAAAACAAGCTCAGATTCTCTAGAATTTACCCTTCTTTGACTTTCGACATCCATATTGGCAAAACATGTCCCTCGTTTCATCGTCATATCTTTGACTTCCTCTCAGTCCGGTAAGCTCTGTAGTGTGTTCGAGCTGCTTCTGTTTTGTAAGTTTGGCTTCCATAAAGTGAATCCAATCGCACTTTTTTTGGTTATCTTATGAGAACCTCATATCCCCGCTTTTTTAATTTTTTACCCCAAGATCACCGGATTAGAAAAGTTAAAAGTTAACTACTAACTAAGTGATCCCGGTTTTCCGGGTTCTGGCTCTCGTTCGGGGTCCTCGAAGATCCAACAGAATTGGTAGAAACGGGGACGGTCTCATTCTCCATAGATTTCCCGCATTTTCTAGATAGTCAGATATAGAGAGTGAAAGCGGACAGCCGGTTTTCATTGCCCACTGTAGAAATGACTTCACTCTCCACCTTAGGTGTTCTTTAACATTCAATACGTTATCCACAGTTTTCTTATTTATTATTTTCAAGGCAGCAAGTTGTGCGGCTTCTAATTTTTGAGACGACGATTCAGAAATCATCGAGCTCCAGGAAGGACATGCGTATTCGATTACTGGCAGTATGTATTGTCTGTAAATTTTCTGTAGTAAGAAGGTGTTGCGCCCGATTGGTGATCGGGACAAAATTTTCAATATGTTGGTCCTCCTCCTGACCTTGGTAATAACGTCATTGACGTGTTGGCCGAATGTCAAGAGAGTATCCAACTTTAATCCTAGTATTGTTGGAGACTTATTCATAGGAATTTCATATCCAAACAATTTGATTTTGGGAGAGTATAATGATCTTCTATATGTAGAGAAAATTTTTATAAACGACTTTCCTGTAGAAACTTCCAGTCGATTTAATATGAGCCAATGTTCCAACATACTAATATAACTTTGAAGTTTTATGCCTGCCTTCTCATAGTTAGAGTCTCTCGTCGAAAGAACAATTTCATCTGCGTATAAGAGTATTAATGTATCGGGATCGTCTTTGGTGTACAGGTTGAAGAGCAGGAGAGAGGTGAACCTTGAGGGACACTATTCGGCAATAAACGGGATTTAGATTTTCTGTTGTCTGACATCACTTGTCCTCTTCTTCCACTTAAAAAGTTCGACAGCCTTCTTTTAATGTTTGGATTTATAAAAGTGTTAAAAATTTTTTCTATAAGCAGCGTCCGGAAAACGGAGTCGAATGCTTTCTTAATTCTATTGAAGCCATTATGGTCCTTTTATGTGGATTTGGATAAGAGAATCCATCAGAAATATATTGAGTTAATTTTGTTAAGTGAGTCGTAGTAGATTGATTTTCACGGAATCCATGCTGGAATACTCGATTTGGTACAATATTTTTGATTCGTGTTAAGATTAATTTTTTTTAAATTCGGGACATTGCACATAGTATAGAAATTGGACGATAAGAAGAGGGATCGTTTGCAGGTTTGTTTGGCTTCCGAATTGGCAGAATTATGGATTTCTTCCATATAGAAGGTATCATATTATTGTTCACAGATATAGTATAAACGTATGATAGGAATTTGGTTGCTTTTTCACCAAGGTGTTTCAGTTCCATCATCGAGACATTGTCAGCACCTCGGGAACGGGAGTTTTTGGCATCCATGATTGCGTTTCGAACTTCTTGTGGAGTAAAGACAATCAAATCATATGATGGATACAACTTCTTCTTGTAGACTCTGTGTTCCCTCGAGAAATTTTTATGGCTGATTGCGACATAGTGCTTCATTAAAATATTTGGGTCGATGTTGCTACATTCCTGTCCGTGGAGGACTTTCTCAGAGCCTTCATTGCAACGTCTCAAATATTTAATTTTCCTCCATATCAGCGTCTCGGATGTATTTGGCGATAGAGAATCAATAAGTGATGTCCATCGCTTTTTGATTCTAGACTTGGTAACTTGTTTAATTTGTATATTCAAGAATTTCATTTTTTGGAAATCGTCATTTGATAATTCCTTTTGCTTCTTTAATTTATTTCTTTCTCTGATAAGTGTTTTTGTGTGCATATTATAATAGGTATTCCTTGTTTGATGGCATCCCATTGGAATAAATAGTTTTCTTGCTTTGAGTATAATGTCCGTGAAAGTTTTGATCATGTGGTCAATTGATGAGAATCCCAATGTGTAAAATACTTCCATATTGGTGTCGATGTAATTAGAGAAATTGGATTAATCTGCGCTTTCAAAATTTAAAAAAGTGGAATTCTGTCTGATAAATTTATTTTCAGTGTTGATTTTCATCATAATAGGGTTGTGATCACTTCTTAGTTCATATTTTACAGTCCAGTTGATGAGGGGAAACATTGATGAGGAACATAAGGAGAGGTCAGGGGATGTAGGTTTGTCTCCTTTTCGAGTAGGTGTTCTTGTGTTGTTTTTGGTGTTATTCAATATACAAAATTGTCCCAAGTTTCTGGCCAGTAGATTTCCTCTACTCTGTGGTTTCTGGCCTTCATACCATAATTGATGATTGGCATTGATGTCACCGCATAGTATTACGTTTTTGAGGTTTGAGAAAATCTGTAGGTTAGGGTAGTACCCACTTGGACAGGATGTAGTAGGGGAATATATACATTGACAATATTTATAGTTTTCCTAGGAATTCTAACATTTATGCCAATTAGTTCCTAGGGGTCATCTTCTCTTGGACTAGAGCAATGTCAACTTCATTAGAGCAATGTCAACTTCATTATGAGTAAGTGGCGGACTTCCAGAACCTTGTTTCGTATTCCGTTGATATTGATCTGGACCAGGTTGATTTCAGGGCCTGGGTTGGATTCGACGTCACCACACAAAAAGAGACCTGGAAAACCATCCTCCTTCATAGATAGGGATACGAAAGTGTAGTTCTTTTCAACATCATGTGATGCACAACACCACCATACAGGTGAACCACGCGGCATTTTAAATCATATCCCCGCTGTCCAACATAAATGATATCCGTAATATCGTTTATATAAATAATACTGTACTTTACGTAAAAAAATTAAAAATTATTCCAAAGACCAAGGGTAACCAAACTTACTAATCCTTGATCCTGACTCGTTCCAGCATTCCAGAACATGTCTCCAGGTAACGATGTTGTCCCCGGAGAAGAAGAATTAGATCCTCTTGATGCCGGCCAAGCATTAAGCGTCTTCCTCAGAAGGGTGGATCCGATGACGTCATCGGAAAGAAGGAAAACAATTTATGTCACCTAGCCACATAGCACCACATGGCTTCATGCGGCCAAATAAAATTTTTTTACAAAAAGAATAATAATTTGAGAAATAATAATGATAATGAAATGCAGGTAGTTTTAAGATACACTATTCATCCAAAAGAGTTGTTGATAAAAAAAATCAATTATATCTCATTTTTGTTACTAACGTTAAACGCTGAAACAGATTATAGCGTTCTGTACACAAATTAATCAAATCGATCTTAGGAACCTCAGGAATTGAAGATATATAACTCCTCCCTTGGTTTTCATTTATCTTCATTCCCTTCAAGTGAAGGAATAATGTGGATACTATGACAGTAACTACCAAAAGTAAATGCTACCGACTCCTTTTTCGGTGTCATCAAAAAGTCTTCTCTTGGAGTCTTAAAATTATCATCTAACTATAAAAAATGAGTCACTATTCTGTGACAATCTTATGGTCAGTTCCCGTTTCCAAGGTCATTAAGTAAGAGATCTCTGATATATGCAAACGAAGTCCTACTGTATGATGTGTCAAGATCGAGAATGATCTCGGAAAAGAGACGCAATGTGTATTTGGAATAGATAAAATCCTGGTGGGTCTCAAAGGATTAAAACTGTCAGAAGAAAAATCTAATGAAATGAGGTTTTTCGGTCAAAATGGAATAGGAAATCGATAAGAATCCTTATGAGGAATAAATATTGTGAGATCCCTGAAGTATCTCGGAACAGCTATTGAGAAAACTGGGAGTACATTATGTGAATTTAAACTCATAAAAAAGAAAGCACACTATGCGATTTTGTGAATGAGGAAATTAAGACTCAAAACAGATATGTTTTTTTTATTTTTTACGTACGATCATTCCATCACCCTTTTATGAACTGGAAGGATGGTATTACACTGCATACAAGGAGCGTTTTATCTTGCCTTTTGAAAAATCAAAGAGAACAGGGATCAAGATTGCCCTGTGCAAAAAGGCTCGACGAGAAGTAAGATGATGATTTATTAGTGATGTCGATCAGAGATACAGCAGAGAAAAGGATGACAAACTTCCTAAAAAGGGATTCCATAATTGACTCTTACGTCGCAGCTCGGAATAAATCATAAGAGAGATCTGAGACCGCAAGGGAGAGTCCAAGCTATGGCAGGACTGGTGGTGAGAAGCCAATTAATACCCTCTTTAATTTCCTCTTTAATAAAGTCTGTTAAAGTTTAAAGTGTGACAATTAAACAATTCTTATGGCATATGTCGGTATAAAAAATTAAATATAACAAATTTGATTTTTCTATGATAATTATATTCTTCGAAAAGAATTATTGTTCGTTAAACCATTGATGTTGGATAAAACTTGAAAATAGATGTTTTCTCTAACAAAGAATAATTTTGTCGAAAATAGTGTTGATGGCGCCATGTAGATGTCTAGAAAATTCAAATGCTTTACAGCATTTTTTAAGAATTATGCCCAGCAATAATCTTGTTTCCAAAATTATGTTTATTGAACTTAACCTTAAATATTGTCATAAAAACTATAAAATAAAATTTAACAGTAATTATGACCTATTATTTAAGAAATTTTGCATTGATGATGATGTCTATTATTTCATTGAAATTTAAAAATTAAATTGACTTAGGTTAGGTGGTTACAAAAATTTTCGCCTTATAATGCATTGAACAGATTAGTCGCTTTGTATGATACAATTATAGACTTTCTGAAAATTAGGAGATGATAGCTACGATTTTAATGAATTACAGAGAAAAATTATTTGAGTTGGGTTTTTCTACACTTAATGAGGTTAGAAGAAATTAAGGACTACTTTAAGTATTTTGATGTTGCAAAGCGATCGCCGTAACAATAATAGATGCTAAAAGAATAATAAATTTTTATGGATAAAATCGATTTTTATTATTATTTTCAAGAAAATTAAAATTTGCCAATTTCCTGAATTATAAAAAGTTGCAGAGTATGAATTTGGAAATTTATACATCGCACTTATCATAACTCAAAACTGAACTTCTTTTCATGATTTTCTTTATTTTAATACTCCACAGTGGATGAGTATTATATTAAATTGTTAAAAAAGCACTCTCGAGAAAACATAAAATTAGTTAAGCTTCCATTGTGCCGTACTCCGAATCATCCTCTCCGTTAGCTTCGACCATGATCTTCTGTTGAGCATTAGTTCTCTTAGGTAGTCCAGGTCGTCCACCATTCCATTATAAAGTCAGATGCTGTCCACACCCTTGTACGTAGTGAATCAGGTCCTGATGACGATGGACTGCAAATCCGAGACCATAATGTCGGCAAACCGACGGGAGGATAAAAATGTAGAATTTTCCAAACAGTTCTGTACACTGTACGGTCGTTTTTGTCTCTTGTAGACAGCAGACAGAGACCTCATATTTGGTTAGATCCCACACCAGTTGGTGTTTCTAGTAAAGTTGATTAAGTTTTCTGCAATTGAAAGATCCCAGAGTAGACGAAGAAATCGGTATGGAATACGAATATGCCATAGTGCGATAGAGGTGTCGTCCAATAAGGATGATACGTTAGATAATTGATTTATTCAAATCCAAAATTTCAAAACTCTGATTCCGAATTAGAGAGGAAATAATAAACATCAAAAATAATACATCTTATGATTAGTTTTGACAGGATTCGAAGATTATAGAACAATTTCCAAAATTGTGTAATTCGATCTCTAGATAATCTTGTACTTGCAAACCTTATATCTTCTTAAGAGAGGATACATCTCACTTAGTTAATTATTATTATTATTTAAGCACTTCACAAGAGCCATACTAATTATAGCCCCGCATGTGCAGCAAAAGAAACAAGGTTAGATGTCATCCTTTTCCATGCTCCTCTGTTCCTAGCCAAGGCTCTCATGCTGTCCAGGTCGTCGGCATTTGTTAGATTTTTTTATACTGACCAGGTCTTTTTGTAAGACTATTGGCAGTGTTGTTCTTGGTCTTCCCGATAGCGGCCTTCTTGACTAACATAGTATGTTTCCATAGATATGTTCGGTGGGGAAGTTAATTCCATCCTCAGCACGTGTCCGAAGAGCCTCCATCGGGATTCCAGTACTTCTAAGCTGATAGGTCTAGTGCTGCATCTCTTATATAAAGCATTCCTAGATATTCTCGTAGGCCAAGTAGTTCCTGTTATTTTTCTCAGCTGACCTCTGTGGAACGAGTCTAGTTTTTTCATATCCGCTGATGAGGTCGCCCAAGTTCCAGCGTTATATAAAAGTACGGGTTTTATGAATGAGTCGTATAGTAGGATTCTCATTTTCGTGTCGATGCCTTTTTGATTGAGCCATAAATTCTTCAGTTTATATAACGCAGCATTGGCTAGAGTTTTCCTACGTAAAATATCTTCGCTATCTCCCATAAGTGAACCGAGTTTCTTTACTTGTCGCCACTTCTCTTCTAGGACGTTACTCATCCTTCTTATCTCTGTGAGTTCTGTTTTTTCTCTGTTCACAGTAAGAAACCATTTCCCTAGTACATCTGGTGCTTTTTCTAATAGGTTTTCCAGGACCTCTTTGTCTTCAGAAATTAGGTCTACATCGTCCGCGTAGATTACTTCTTCCGTCTTTCCTTGGTATGACGGTCTAAGTTCCCTCATAGCGGCTTCCAAATAAATTGTGAATAGTAGAGGAGAAAGAGAGTCTCCTTGTGGAGTGCCCGTATTTGTTTCAAATTTTCTTGAATAGGTTTTTCCGACTCTCACAAGGAGCTCAGTGTTAGAAAGTAGAATTCGGATCATCCTTAGACTCGATTCATCAAGAAATCCGCCCAGTACCCCCATTAATTTGTTCCTGTTAACCGTATCAAAAGCTCTTGATAGATCAATTCCCAAAATATTGGTGGCGTTACGGTATCTTTGATATGTTGCACACCTCCATCTGTGACTCCAGACCGCATCAGCTGTGGATCTCCCTTCTCGAAAACCACTTTGACTATCTGGTAGGTATTTGTAAGCAGGTCCTTTTATTCGTTCAAGCACAATGTTTGCCAAGACTTTGCGTAATGAATTTAGTAGTATGATGGGTCGCAAATTTTCGAGCGGTCCTCTGTTTTTGTTAGTTTTTTGTATGGGGATTAGTAGTCCCGTACCCAGAGGTAGAGTTGAGTTAGTTGAAAACATTTCATTTAGTAGTGTAGCGATTTTTTCAAAAAGGAGGTCAGGGCCGTATTTCAGTAGTTCTGGGTTTATCGCATCTGGTCCGGGGCTTCTGTTATTCTTGAGTTTTCGGCAGGCCGTTTTGATTTCCTCGGCCGTGATTGGTATCTTAAGGGGTCTTGGCCTTCCATCAAATGGGTGGATTTCTATGGTTTTGATGTTGAAAAGCTTCTCAAAGTGAGCCGCGATGGCTTCAGTTTGTTCTTTGGTGTTCAGTATCAGCTTACCGTTCTCGTCTTTTATGGTTAGTCGACTTCGGTTTGTTCGCCGCAGCAAACGGCACACTTTGTTTACTTCTTCTATACAGGAGGCTATTTCTTCTATGAAAAGCTTCTTGTTCAGACCCTTTATTTTTCTTCTGACACGTTGTCTTTCGCCTTGAAGGGCTTTTATCGCATTAGTGTCAGTGGCATTTGATTTTCTCATATTTATTTCTTTTAGACTTTTCGCAAGCTCAGGAACATCTGGATGAATAGCCTTCAGGTGCATTTTACTATTCTCCCTTTTGCCAAGACATGCTTCAGCAGCTTCGTTGATGGTGTCCTTTGTGCGTTTCCAGGCGTCTTCTAGCGTGGTATCCACCAATACGTCCTGCAAATTAGTCTGAATGTATTGTTGATATCTCTCAGTAGTCTCCGGTTGAGAAATCAGCCTTTCAGTCGCGTAGTCGCCTCTGATTTTCTCAAATTCGTGATTTTTTGCATTCCTGTATTTATGGCATGTTTTTTCAGGGTGAAGGTCGCAATAACCATCTTGTGGTCGCTGACAGTCGTCGAGCCTTCATATGAACGTGCGTTTACTAGAAGGTGTTTGTCTTTAGCCCGGCATATGACATAATCGATTTGGTTGTATATTGGGACCAGCTTTCCTTCTGAGTTCCTTCGCTTCCCCATCCACGTAGTTTTGTGGCAGGCAGGATGCGTAAATGCAGTATTGCATAGGAAAAGGTTGTTTGCCATACAAAAGTGACCAAGTATTGTCCCGGGTAAATTTCTTATTCCACGTCCATGTTCTCCCAAGAAAACATCATCCGGGTTATTCTTCATCCCGACTTTTGCATTCAAATCACCAGCAATGAGTATTAGTGATGACGACTCATATTCGTTGTACGTCCGTAACAGTGTTGAATAGAAGTCGTCTAGTTCTGTCGGATCTTTCGCTACTCTCCCGCAGTGTGGCGCATAAACATTTACAATTGTCAGAAAGCTCTTCGAAGGAGGTAAGTCGTTTAGCCGGATTTGTATAACACAGATCCTGTCATTCACACTCCATATACGGTGGACTGCACTTGTCAACTTTGAGTGGATGGCAAATCCAAGTCCATAATGTTTTGAGTCGCTCGGCTGACATATAATTCGATATTCGCCAAAGTTTTCATCAAGGCTACAAGTAACTTTCGTCTCTTGTAGACACCCAATAGATACGTCGTATCTCTCCAGGTCATCACAGAGAATCTTCCTCGACCAGGTCGTAGATAAGCCTCTAGCATTGAACGTAAGGACTTTTAGACGAGATGCATCCCTTTGTATCCATTGCCTTTTAGACATTTTTCTCAATTGCGATCCAATCAAGAAACGAGGCACGTCACCACCTCACCAAAAAGTTAATGATTATTGAATTATTTGTAAAACTATTCGTTAACGAGCTA
Organism: Dicyema japonicum; assembly: GCA_011109175.1. Taxonomy (NCBI): domain Eukaryota; kingdom Metazoa; phylum Dicyemida; class Rhombozoa; family Dicyemidae; genus Dicyema; species Dicyema japonicum. The sequence continues at coordinate 793,179 of RDEW01000015.1, forward strand.
AACAAAAATTCAGAATTAAACTATTTAAAATTGATTGGCTGCATTAATTTATTCTCTTTCGTTTTGAGCCATTCCTTAGCTTTCTAACTGCAATCTCTTGGTCACTATCAGCAATCTGATCTTCACTTTATCATTGTTGTTCAATAGGCACGATTCCGTCATCCTCAACTTGTTCTAGAGACTTTCGTTATAGGAATTGAATGACCTCATTAACATCACTCTATTGAAAGTTCATCCCATGTCGGTACTCCACTAACATGCTTTCAAGAAATTTTTTTAACATAATAGATTGAATATATGCCCTCGGAATTATATCCACATCCAAAACATCCATATATGACTTGTAGAACTTACAATTCCTTCCCAAGTCAAAACAATAGGAATAATTTTAACTTTCGCGATGTATATTTGAGACAACTCTCCAGCGACGAGGTCATATTTGTGAAGTTTTTCTACCTCAACCGCCTTCAGCATCTCCTGAGAAGTGATCCCAACCTCCATCAAAGTAATCTCACTTGTCTTTTTATCAAAAACAAATATGTCCGACTTGTTATGCTGTATTTTGACATCAGTCATTAGCGTCGTATCGACACGAATCTCGACATTCTCAGTTGTTACTATTGATTGGACTGAGTGAGTCTTCAGTTTCTTTGAATATGTGATTCCATATTTACGACACAGGTTTAAATGAAGACATCTCACCACTTCATTGTGACGTCGTATGTAATCACTATTTAATATCCTATTGCATCTCGTTGCCAAATGATCGACTGTTTTTTGGCAGATTTACAATGATTGCAATTGGATCCTTTTTCTTCAAAAAACAAATTTCGGTCTTGTAAAAGGCAATGCAAAGCTTCGGCTCTTAGACTATTATTCCCTCTTGCAAGCCACCCCGAAGATGATGCAATGTCAGCTTTTAAACATTTGAATAGCAAAGAATTGAGAGATATACTGTTAATTTTCATCAATAACCATTCAATTTGAACTTGTTATTATTATTAATTAACCCCTAATACACCGAGAAAGAAGTAAAAGTAAACAACTAATTAAGTGTATCCAGTTTCCACTTATACAGAAACAGAGTCCATTTGGAATCAGCATAAAAGGTAAGACGTCCATTACATGCAGTTGTGGAAACCCCTCCAGTGGAGTGGGGAAGAGCAAATGATCCTTTTTCGTGCCGGCCTGGCACTGGGCGTCACCTAGACAGGTGGATCACATGACGCCACTCTATTAGGAGAAGAGAGGAGGAACAGACAAGCAAGCAGAAAACTTGAACCAATTACCCACGCAGCACCACATGGCGCCACGTGGCGTGAGAAATATTAATGAACTTGTTAAATTCAATTTTAACGAACTAAATATATAAATTTGTTATTAATTTAATAAAATTCTAAATAATTAAATTTACTCTTGGGGGTGGAAATTTTTGGATGTGCGGTGATATTTCAAAATGGGCGCCGGGAAAAAGGGTTTAGAATCACTGGATTAGGGCATTGAATCTCAAAATTGCAAAATAACTTAAGAAAGAAAAGATGTAGTAGAAATTATATTCTACAAACAAATATTATCTTAACGTTATCCAGATTTTCTTTTGAATCTGACCCTTCGAGATCATTGGAAAAGATCACCGGAAGTATATTTTGCTTTCATCCATAAACTTAATCATAATTTATGGCCAATTTAGCAGATTTTTAAATCATGTAATTGATCGGATATTTTTAACTGCAATCCATATAGTACATGTATTAAATAAAAAACTACATTTATTAAATAACAAAACATTCATGAATTAAGAACAATAATTCTCATGTTAACGCTCAATCAGATCCTGCTTGCTCAGGTACCTTCTATTTGGGGCAGACGAGATTAGAACCAAGATATTGATGAATCTAATTTTTCCTTTCTGATACTCGTCATATTCGATGTCTTCTGAGTCCATTAAGAAGGGACGAGAAGAAATGAAAATATTAGTGTATTACAGCTACGCTATAGTGCACCAGGGCTACGTAACTAGCTCAATTTTCTGACCAATTGACCGCTAGGGTAACTGGTCAACTACATTTTTATTAGCAAAATACATAGAATCCTACGTGGAGCTTCTGACGGATAATCCTCCAAGTTCATTCAATTTTGGGCCAGCTGGATTTGGACATAGATCCTACGTGAATCCGACACTTTTTTCTCCGAATATCAAGTTTTTGATGACTCTCGAGTCCGTCCTATCGCAGTTCACGAGAATAAGCAAAACGAGGGCTTCCATCAATCATGAAGCAAAGTAGACATTTAGCACAATAGAGGTATTTCGGGTGATTAAAATTCAAAGCCTCACTGTAAATCAAAAAAAGTCAATGCACTTAATATTTTACGGAATTTATTTTGTTAATTTTAAGGTTAACAATGGAATGCCCTTTAGGAAAAACAATTCAGGCATGTAATCAATAGTCACGTTTTATTGATTTGTATATCACCTTATTTTTAAAATTCAATAATAATGAATTTCTATTTTACTATTAGTAAAAACTGTTAGATTTCTAACTACATTCGAGATATTCTTTTAATCAGATCAGAAATATTAATATTTCCCGTCGTTTGAGTGCTCTTTGCCAGTTTGGAATCTAACTTTTTTTTAACTTCAATTATATTATCAGGAAGACTAAATAAAATCATTGGATCATCAAGGATGTCACCTAAATTTCGAGATTATGAATTCTTACAGTGTTCTAAATAAAATATTAAAAATTAAAAACCTTTGTTGGAGTTGTTCCATATGATGTTATTTGAAGATCTCTCTATAGTTTCTAGAATGAAAAGAGAAAATTTACCAAAATTTGTCCATTGCTCAATTTCGGGCATAGAACCATTAATTCTGATTCCATTTGTAATAAAATAATCATATGACGTCTGGTCAACTACTAATAGAGTAAGATATCCTCCAGAGTTTTTAAGAAGTTGGGCTAAAATATCATGTTCCATGTCTTCTACATTCACACCGTTTACTTCTATAAGAATATCATTTTCTCTAATCCCGGCATTTTCTGCAGGGGAATCTTTGATCACGTTGATAAGAAAGTGATGATCAACCTTAGGCTCTCTAAAAAGAGTATATCCAAAAGTGGAATTTTCATTTTTTCTTAAATGGCACAATCGAGCAGTTGGAGTATTATCGGATGTCTCTCTAGAAATCCTTGATCCATATGAATGTTTTGGACTCTCCAAAAAGTTTGGTGGAGTTGCTGTTTGTAGAGTATTCTCAAAATCAACATCTTGAGGAATTTCGTCAATATTTTGAATAATTAATTCTACTTTCGGACTTTCTCCGGTAGTCTGAATTTCTTGATTTTTCCGGTAAATTTCAGTTTTAAAACCTTTTTTTATTAATCTTTTTTAAGATTTTTTAGTTTTGAATTCGAAAAATCACATTCATCAACTGAAAGCACAACATCCCGACCTTCAAACCAGAGGTATCTGCAGGACCTTCTGCTTTACTTCAGATACATAATTATCATTAACACCACTTTTCATTGAAAATCAAATCCATCATGGGAGCGTTCAATGTTTAATAACAATTCGGTCATTGTTGCCAATTAACAGAATTTATAAAATTTATTTTTTATGTAAAAATATGAATAAAATAAAAATGAAAATATTATTTGATTAATTATAATTATTTATTTAAATAAAAATAAAAGTAAAGTTTTCAAGAGGTGTATTAAAATTACTATTTCTACCTCGAACAGAAAAACGGTGACAAAAATTTATAATGTGAAGTTAATTAAACTTTCCTTGGCTGTAATTTTTGATTTTGTTCAATTTCTCATGCATGATTGCGCAATTTATTACTATGATTAATCATTAAGACAAACCACCATTCTCCAAATTATCAGAGAAAATGATAATTGCACATAAAACTTTGTCTATCTATGAATCTTTAATTCGTCAATTAATTTATGTGTGCTAGAAATCCAAGGAAATGAAGAATCCTATAAAGCGACTTAGACAATTGTCAAATTGTCACGTTATTTCAACAAGTCCAATCAGCCAATGTTTTTAAACATGGTTCATTAAAATAAAATGTGATTTAAAAAACTATTATTATAAATTGGAATATTGAATGATAATTTGATTTCAAGTTTTAATATGGTCACCTAGAATAGTAATGTGTGTGAACGTTAACGTCTGATGACATCGGATTTGAAGGTCGTGGGTTCGAATTCTTGTCATACAGGTCCCACTTGTGAGGCGACGAGTCTTTCTGGCACGACACAGTAGTTAAAAAGGATCTTCCTACCTTTCTTCTTGACCAAATCCTCTGATGAAGATTGCATTATGAAAACTATTCCACTAAAGCAGTGGTTCTCAACCTTTATTGGTCGCGAACCCCCAACATATTTTTACAAGTTTTTTTGTCAAAAAATTATTACTTTTCTAAAAACACAATTTATTATTAAAAAAGGAAATAAAATTGATGAGAAGGTTGATGTTGTTTTTTTGAGAATTTTTTTTCAATTTGAGTACTCTGATGTCATCCTCAATATTCAGTCGTGCACGATAAGTATTTTTTATATTGAGAAGTGCTGAAAACCCATGTTTGCATAAATACGTTGTCGGAAAAATAATACTATTGTGTGACAGAATTTTCATACAAACAACACATTTTGGGCTTTCAAATCCATTTTTTCAATACAAGTAAACCCATATTTGATATAATCAGGATTATAAATAAAATTTAAATAAAGGTTCAGAAGTATCTCGCGGACTCCAGGTTGAGAACCACTGTAAAGAATGAAGTAATGTCCGCGGACGGTAAGACGTGGGACAAAAATGGAAGATGGAAGACCTACTTCTCCACCTCTCTTCGGAAGCGGAAGCCTGTAATGAAGTATTGGTAGATGGATTTTGTCAACACAAGCAGATGTTCCTTCCTTGGATTAGTTATGATTGTTTGTGGTGGGTTTACAATGGTAAGCCTGGGGTTAATAATAATAATATCTGAACGCCTGCTCGTGATACGAAAAAAAACCTTCCCGTTGTGGAGATTTATCCAGGACTCTAAAACTCATTGCAGGAAAAGGACGGGTATGGACACAATTTTTTTTAATTTATTAACCCGGATACACCGAGAAAGAAGTTAAAGTAAACAACTAATTAAGTGTATCCAGTTTCCACTTGTACAGAAACAGAGTACATCCGGAATCAACATAAAAGGTAAGACGTCCATTACCTGCAATTGTGGAAACCCCTCCAGTGGAGTGGGGAAAAGCAAATGATCCTTTTTCGTGCCGGCTTGGCACTGGGCGTCACCTAGACAGGTGGATCACATGACACCACTCTAATAGGAAGAGAGAGGAGGAACAGACAAGCAAGCAGAAAACTTCAATCAATTAACCACGCAGCACCACATGGCGCCACGCGGCCAATTTAAAATTTAAACAGAAATCATTTAATTAGTCGATAATTTTTTTCCTCTTTTTCGTGATTCCAGAGTTAATAAAATTAAATTAAAATTAATTAGTTCTGTCTCTCTAGTTGCGATTATTAGTTCGATTCCTAGACCACTATGCCTAAAAGATTTCGTTCTATCAACAATAACAATTTATTAACAAGATTAAGAGTTTTCTGGAGGTATTACATCTGAGTCCTACCATTTAGCTTGGTCTCAACACCTGAACCCTTCCTCCTTTTTAATTTTCTCAGAACGTTTCTCCAGTTCTACATACGTGTCATGGATATTTGATCTTCTCTTGAAATCATTCTACACAATCCTGCTAATCGGCTCTAACAGCTTGTCTTCGTCCTCGCTTAGACAGTCTCTCAGTTTCTTGTTTTAGGATAACTTAATTGCCGTTTTCCTTGTCTTCTCAAAGAGGAATAAGATTTACTCCTTCGTAGAAGAGAACAACTGGTCGCGCACATAAAGTAGGCTAGGGAGAATAACTCACTTGAAGATGAATAGTAAGGTGTCACGGATAAGGTGTAACTTTTGTGTATATAAGAGCGACTGAAAATCTCTCATCCTCCTCTCCCTTATGTCGTCCATGTAATCTCCTACGTGTCTATAGTCGACCCCCAGGTATCGCAGACTGCGAGCATTGTTTACTCCCAGTGCGTAATCATGTTTCAGGTGCTTTTTCACTGCTTATTCGGAGTGTGATTTTTTCAGCAGAGAGCTTTAACCCTCTCACCATTGTTCAATCTGGTCCACATACTCCCGGATTCTTCTATCAGATATAGAAGATTTTAGGAATGTGTCAACCACAATTACGTCATCCATATAAATAAGAAGACTAGTATTAATATTCCTCGGACGTGGAAAACTCGCAATGAATTAAATATTTTTATGGAGCTGATCTCTGAATATCAAAAGTGTTTCCTTCGTTATGCATACACCCTCTGGTTAATTTAATATAATCAGTTCGATCTCCTGATCAATCAAACACTTGTTTTACCAAATATTAATTTTTGTTCGAAAACAGAATCAAATAGATTAGTAAAAAAATTATCTTCCGAAAAAAGTGGGGGTTGATCAAATCGATGTCAATTCTCAGGAACCGTAAAAACAATCTCTAATCACGAAAGTCTCAAAATTGCGGCACAACTAGTCGAGAAAATTTGACTTTCAGCAAAGATGTTATAAAATTTAATAATAAAAGTTAAAAAATATTTTTTTTAATTTAAAAAATAAAAGCATTTAAGTGCTGGGTGTTTTTCTCGTTATGTCTAACTATGACAGAACAACCACTATTTTTTCACCCGACGGAAGGCTTTTTCAGGTGGATTACGCACAGAAGACAGCAACCATGGGAAACAACGCGGTATCAATGATTTTTATTTTAACTAGGTCGGTGTTTGTGGGAAAAACATAATTGTTTTGGGAGTCGAGAGAATATTCGCAGAAAAACTGCAAATCGAAAGTACTGTAAGAATGATTGAAACAATTGACGATCATATCGCCGTAGCCTTTGCAGGACTTACGGCAGACGCCAGAAAAGTCATCAAGGATGCCCGAATTTACTCCCTAAGCCACAGATTGATGATGGAAGATTCTATTTTGCCGTCAAATCTTGCCAGATTCGTAGCTGACTTAAAACAGAAGTTCACCAGATCTTCCGGTAGAAGGCCTTTAGGCTTCTCAATGCTCATTGTGGGCTTCGATAACGAGCACCCACACTTGTACATGACGGATCCGGCTGGGAATTACTGCGAGTGGAAAGTAGAGATCTAAAATCCATAAAGGCCACTGCTATTGGGAGAAACAGCAGTTCAGTTTTAAAATTTTTGGAAAAAAATTACAACGAAGAGGTTGCTTCTTCTGACCATCAAGTCAAGAAATTTACTCTGAGAGCTCTTTTGGACAATGTCCACAATAGTGTGGACAATTTAGAGTTGGCATATATGAGTAAAGATCAAAAATTGACAGTTGTGATCATTTTGACTCGTAGACATTAACCAGTGATGAATTAAACTCTTTAACTGAAGAAATTGAAAAAGATAAACAAAATGAGATCGTGGCTAGAAGGACTGGAAGATTAGTTTGAACTTTATTTGGACTTGGGCTTGGTTTTCTTTATGAAATTATACTGTTTTTTGATAGTAAATATTTAAATTTTTACTGATTTCAGAAATGAGGGATACTTACTGATTGTATCATTAAATCTGAGTCATGTCGTGATTGCATCTTATTTACTGGGAAGAGACTAATGGATGACTTTTTCATTTTTAAGTGGTGATCTTTCGAGACGCACATCAACTTGCTTACTGCTCCACCATTTTTATTTTCTGGCCATTCTGACTAGTCAAATACCGACTCTGGTCAACGAAAGATTGAATAGGTGCTCAGTTCTTGGACATCGCTTTCTAAATTTCCGGAGATGTTGGTAAGTGAGCCATCAATGAAATTAGGAATGCAATCTCGACGTCACTTAGAGACTTTTGTGAACAAAGATGTTTTTTTATTTACGTTCTTCTGAAACTGATTAAATGTTAATTTTTAAGTTTAAACTTTTTTATACTCTAAAATAACATTATATTGAGCTCTTGTATTAAATACAAGTTTTCATTGATCTGAGCGCCTATATGTTAGAATGAGAACACATGGCTCCCGTTTTAATGTCAAAATATACCGCAGTTAACGATTTAATTGGAAAATTAAAATTTCTTTTTCTGAATCAATAAATCCCAGAGCTACGTTTGATGAGATCAAATTATCTCTAGATGTAATCATCACAAAATCTAATTAGAAAAATTGCAAAACTCACGGGATTCAATCCAAGAAAGTTTTGCAGATTTTGAAAAGATTAATTCTATAAAGGGGATATTTAAAATTATTTTATCGAAATGTATGAGAAGAATGATTTAATGTTGTCAAAATGACTAACAAATCAATAAATCCAAAGACATATTACAACTTTCTAAAAATGTCCCGCTACTTTAGATGCAATAGAACAATATTTCTCCCGTTTGAAAAAAACAGATGTCTAAAGATAGAAATTTTAATGAAAACAACGTTGACAAATATTTCATGCTAAATTACAATTTCTTAAACAATTATGTTTTATTTAACCAACAATAAAAAGTTAATATTTAATAATCAACAACCTTCCTAGCTTGCCTGTTCGCCAGCCTCCTCAGGCAGGTTCGCTTCTAGTTGCTAAAACAACTCCGAGAGCGCCTTGTCCAATTGAACCCTCTGCCAATATGGCATCTTTGAGCTCTGCCTCCTATACTCCAGTGTCAGGATCTCTAGGGTCCGCTTTAATACAGTGACTGTAGATTGGCCTGGAGCTTCCTATCTACGCCTAACTGCTTCAGATAACCCTTGTGGTACTTTGTTGCAATTCCTTCCCACGTCATTACTATTGGAATAACGAGGACCTTGCAACCTAGCATCTGCCCCATTTCGTTTGCAAGCAAGTCACTTCCTTTTTTTCTCTACCTCCACAGTCTGGAAACGGTCTTGAGACGTAACGCCAACCTCTATGATAAGAACTTGGCCAGACTCCAATGTACCACAATGTCCAATTTATTGTCTTGACTAGCATCGAGGTACGGATAACACTGTCTACCTTAATTTGGACACTGGTGTTCTCTACTACAGATTGCACCTTATGAGTCCGCAACTTTCTGGTGTGGCGAATACCATACTTATTGCATAGTAGAAGATAACTCCTTACTACCTCTTTATGCCTCCACACATAGTCGTGGCAGAACATGGATCCGCACCGAGTGGTTAAATGATCAACCGACATGCTCCTTGACTTCAATGGAGACATGTATTTGTCGATCGACCCCAAAAGATATTGCGGTCTTGCATATACGTGTACAGCGCCTCCGACCTAGGTGAGTTGCCATATGTGACGATTAAGGTTGACATTGGTTAACATGCTCTGAAGAGTACCTTATAAGGGTTTTTTAAGTTGATCTTTTCCATCATATTATTATGTAATTCGATCAACGCCTTCACATTTACTAGCCCACCATCATAAACACCGTACTTAGCAGACAAAAAAAGTCTGATAGTCCTAGGTGGGTTGCCCGTGTTTTCTCGGTCGTTATTATGGCGTGCTTCCTATCAGACACACTTGACCCAGCTATCAGGGTGGAGAATAATTTAAAGCCAGATTAAGTATTTGTGATATTTTGTTTACAGTTAAACGTTAAAAACACAGAAAAAACTCCACCTATACGCAAGGCCATATTAGCTATAGCTCCGCTCAGGCAAAACACACTTTATTTAAGTAAAGAATAAACAGTTATTATTATCGTAAGGGAGAAGTAAAGAACAGTTATTATAACTAATCGTAGAGGGAGAACAAAGGAAGCTCTTCACTTCTTTTTTTCTTTATGTTGGATATATGTCCTTTATAGACGATCAGGTTGCGCACTGAAATGTTTCTGATGACGGCGTTACCCGTTAAGGCAAAGCATCGTAGATCCGTGGAACCTTCAATCGAAATGTAAAGTAGCGGGATTCGGACTAGGGACATCAGGTCTCTTGCCCGGCTCTCTTACGACTGAAGAGTCAATTATTAATTAATTAAAAAGCATTCCCGAGAAAGCGTAAAATTAGTTAAATTTCCTTTGTGCCGTATTCCAAATCATCCTCTCCGTCAGCTCCTATGATCTTCCGTTGCGCGCTAGTTCTCTAGGTAGTCCAGGTGTCCGCCATTTCCATTATAATGTCAGATGTTGCCACACTATTGTAACACAGAGAATCAGATCCTGATGGACTGAAAATCCGAAACCATGATGCCGGCAGACCGGTGAGAGGGTAAAAAGGTGGAATCTGCCAAACAGTTCTGTTCGGTCGTTTTTGTCTCTTGTAGACATCAGACAGAGATGTCATATTTTGTTAGATCGCATGTCATATTTTGTTAGATCGTTTAAGTCTTCTGCAATTTAAAGATCCAGAGTGAACGGAGAAGTCGGTAAGGAATACGAATAAGACATAATGCAATAGAGACGTCGTCACCACTTCAACCAAAAAAGAGTCAATTGGTAGCACCAAAAAGCACAAAATAATAAAATAATAAAAAATTAATTGTTCTAAGATTTCCTGATTTTACTATTTTGTTTTTAAAATGTCCTAAACAATTGTTCTAATAATATTTCCGCCATACTATCGGTGTTTTCCTTGAAAAATCTGAGAGCACGTTGTACGATTTTAAACTCAAAAAAAAGAAAGCCCACTATGCGATATTGTGTATGAGGAAATTGAGACTTGGGAATCTTTTTGCGGTTCTTTGGCAAAAATGGCATGATGTCGATAAATGTCGACAGTAACACCGCGACTGCATTTGTTAACTTCCAGTTCAAGTCTGATGGAGATGCAAATGTAGATAGTATCGTCATAAAGGAGGGTTTCAACGCTTCCAATCGGAAGGGCATTGATCTGAGAACCACTCGCCTTGTATCTTCCAACAACCCTACAAATGCGATACTCCATATCTTTGATCCCGGAAATGATCAAATCCTTCATTGCTGATTTGGGCGAAAGAAACGATTCAATTTTTACATAATAGATTTTTTGCATGTCTCTTCTTTTTTAGGTTGCTTTTTTAAAGCATCACATCACAAAACCGGTTTATTGAATTAAGGGCCTTAATTTTGAGACAAAAATGGCAAAAAAATACTACCAAGAAAACAGAGTGTCATATAAATTAATATGGTTAAGGTCAATCAATTTGTTCTCCGCCGACATAATTAATGTAGCGTTACCTTTCATGAGTCAATGGAGATTAACTGGAGAAGCAACTGGTTAAGACCAATTGATTAATATCTGGTGTAAAATCCTGAGTTACCGTCAATTTTATAATTTCACTTAAATGAGTGTGAGCCTCGAACGAAATCTTGTTTTGTTTATGTTCATTAAAGAGAACAGTTGTTCACATAGATATGTACTCCCAAACATGGACAAAATCTTCGCAGCTAGGGCTATTAAGTTGGAATATTTCGTCAAGAGATATTTATAAAAGCTGCCTAAGCTCACCATGGTGAATTTATTTTTCAGATCTGATTCATATTTCAAATCAATAATTTCCAGTTGTAGACTGGCTGGAAGATCAGCAATATTTGCAGCAATGGTGATCGAAAAACAGTAAATTAATTTTCAAGTTCACGGAAAATTTCAAAACTGTCGTAGCAATTCTGTAATTTTCTCTTTATCCGATTTATGTCAACATTAGATGCAGTGGAAATTACACTTTTTAGACAAGAAAAATGCTCAGGGTTTTCCGCTGTCAATTGTGTCTCCCATAACATTAGTTTCATAATGAAAGCTGTATGCATTCGAAATATTGTGTAATAACTTTATTTCGGCCTTCAAACTTTTGTTAAGTGTGCTCAGGTGTTCTTATATATCCACCAAAAAAGCTAAATCTAGCAACCAATCAAGAGATTATATTCTGGTAATGGTTTGTTCTTTGCAAACATGAAGTGTTTGATTTCTTCTCTTAAACCAAAAAATCTCTTCAATGACAAACCTCGACTTAACCACCTTACTTCGGAATGATATGGTAATCCGTAGTAAAACCAATATCGCTGAGAAAATTGTCGAATTGACGGTGATTTAGACCTCTGGCACGGATAAAATTTACTGTTCGGACGACCACCTCCATTACATGATCATTTTTCCATTTTTAACGAATACACTTTTAAACTTATGTCGCGGGCTATATGAGACCATACCGCAGGCCGAATCTTTGACACCCTAGTATAAACATTTCAACAGTATCTAGGAAGCTGTAAGCATTAAAATCAATATATTTTATCTAATATTTAATTTTCCCTTATAAATATGAATAAAATTTAATTTTAAAAATTTAAATTTTTTTAATTAATGTTTATAAAACTATGGATTGCCAACTTCTTAAGTGGGAGACGTGGACAAGTCATTTGCAATAACATAAAGTAAAAATCTCGTCTCATACCAAATGGAGTCCCTCAAGGATCTTCACTATCGCCAGCCCTTTTCAACCTGTACATCAATGACATTCCGAAACTGCCCTACGAAAATTGTCTTCTATTATACGCGGACGATATCATTATCGCTGCAAATGACAAGTACCAAACTGCCTACCACGATGGCCAAGAACATGCTTAACAATTTAACTTCTTGGCTTAAGAAACTCCTTCTTGAAGCTTCCCCTACAAAATCACCCTATTTACAACGTGCAAGAGGCACTTTTCATTTAAACCTAACATTTCTCTCAATAAAACAGTAATTCCCATCAGTTACACACCAAATATAATTGAAGTGACACTCGACCAGGACTCTCTTTCGCAAAGCATGTGGATAATCGGGTAACGGCCGCACTGAAGGGGATGACGTATTAAAAGTCGTTACCAAGGCTCTCATAAGTGACGCTGGATGCCTTCAGATGATCTACAAACAGTTTGTCTAGCCGACGTTGCTCTAAGCAAGTGAGGCTTGGTCTCTGTCTCAAGAACATCGACCATCAAATATTCAAAAGGCCGCAAAGACTATTATCGGCCCAACATTCTCCTCTAAATCTACAGATCTTTTCATCCAAAAACAAAGAATTCTTATCAGAGAAGCAAGAATACCAAATCATCATCTGCATGAGGTACTCATCTCATATCTCCAGACGAACAAGAGATATGAGCCGAAGCCATGCCCTTTTAGAAGGGCAATTCTGGACGCCCGTCCCCGGCGGACCCAGGTCCCTAGTTGTCAGGTAGTTAAGAACTTTATTCTTTTAATTCGGTGATCCTGAGACAATAATAAGTAATGTTAAGTATTTTGCGGCTTTTTTGTTGAGCTGATAACGTGGGTCATGAAGACTGTCTTGAAAACATGGAATTTAGAAGCATGACCTCTACCTTTTGACGTTCAATGTCAAGGGCTCTCTAGTATTTGGAAAGAAGAGAACTTAGTGAGATACAGAATATCATTCGGATGTCTTCAACAGACAAAATTAACTAACAAAATAAAATAAGAGGGAGTTTCATGCTAATCTTCATTCCCGGCGAATCCAAGCTCTAAGAGTGAACTCGTCTGAAAAATTTACGCTATTGCAATATAAATGAATGAATTTGGATACTACAAATAAAATTGGACAATTTAACCCCACTAAGAGTTACCAAACAGTTACATTCTCCCCCACAGTGAATGACTTAATGAGAACTCTGAGGAAATTTAAGACTATCATACTAATCTCTCGGATGTCTACGATGGACATGCACACCCATAATTAATAATGATTGCGGGAGACTCAAACGTGAAAGTGGATGATCGGATACTTAAGAAGAAACATTCGTTGGAATTCACGGCAAAAGAAAAAGACACTTGTCGAAAACCCAACAAATCAGAGGCAAGCTACTAAACAATGAGACGAACCAAGGGATATACAGTGCAACTTCCATTTGGGGCGGACCTCCTCATTGGGGCACATCTATTTTTGGGGCACCCCCAGGTTTTGGGGCAGTTTGAAAATTAGATCATTTTTATACAGTAATTTCCAAATTTGGAAATTACCTGAACCTCTTAGTGGGGCACTTAATTTTTTTAATTTATATAAAGCCTTGCAATTAATATTAAATTTAATTATATAAAAATTTCCTAGACTTCGCGTGCTAGATCTGCGTTGTTGTTGTCATGGGGAGGAAGCTTACTCTGGAGTTAAAGCTTAAAATTGCCAAAGAAATCAACGAAAATTGTTTTATGAGCGAACGAGATATTGTCAAAAAGTATAAAATTAGTAAAGGTTATCTGAGAATTATATTGTTTAGGAGCAGTATCTAGAATTAAACAAAATTATATGAACTTTATAATAATGGGTCCGTACAATCAATTGTCTTAGTCAAATTTTCACAGAGAAGAGACAGTCTGTCACAGAAATTCGATAAAATTGTTTATGAATTCTTTTTTAAAGCAAGGGAAGAATTTATTTCCGTTTCAGGACCTATTCTTAAAAACATTGCTATAAAGTAGCTAGAATTTGAACTATACCTCATTCAGAGGTTCGAATGGTTGGCTTGAAAATTTTAAGAAAAGACACAATTTGTCATTAAGAAAATAAGTGTGAAAAAAATTCGTGATATTTCTTGCCTTGGAATTTTTTTTTGATAAGTACGATGACTATGTTAATAACTATGGCATTGAAAATATTTTCAACTGCGATGAAACGGGATTGTACATTAAAAGAATAACATCAAAATCGTAACTTTAGATGAAGATTGTAGAAAATGATGACGAGAATATATACGACGGTGTAAAATGTACCTATTCTCATTTGGAAACAATAACTGCGATGAATACACTTGAAGAGAACATTTGCAATTTGTTTTTTGAAGCTTCGAAAGATTATTATAATTTCAGAAAAATATTAGGAATGCAAATGAAAAAATCCGCAACCGGAGGTAAATTAACAGACTATTTTCCTATCGTTAAATAAATTTGTTTTTAATATAATTCTGAAAAATCTATTTAAAAAACATTATTTATCTATAAATTTAATAAAAAGCAAATTTAAATTGTTAAACTGTGGATAAATCTAAAAAAAATCCCGAACCTTCATTTTTGGGGAAACCTCTGTTTTTTGGGCATTTTTTTAAATAGGTGCCCCAAATAGAGGTCATACTGTATATCGGACCAATTTGAAGTGTCGAGCTTATTCCTGACCACTTCGAAAGTTAATATCAAACGACTATGAAATATGAGGACCACTTTAGAAGGGGCAGTATTTTTAAGAGGAAATACAACGATTATTTTCGGGATTGACATCTCGAACAGCTTTTGAATCGGTCAATAAAAAGAAAAAACAATATCGAATCCTGAAAAACTTGGTTTTCACGTAAAGATCTAGAAATGGATACAAGAGTCTGTACAACCAACTTATGAACCCATATTCTTGTACAATACGGGGCTCAGAAAGCTGAAATCTTTTCACAGAGACCAACTTGGGCATATCCTATATTCCTGGAACCACTACTCCAGATAGCCATCCGACATTCACTATAAGATGACGAGGCTTTCGTACAAGATCCTAGAATCAAGATGGAAGCTGTTTGAACATATATTTCGTCTGGATTCGGAAACCCCCGCAAATGTGGCCACGGAGACTAATTTATTATGAACGCTCCGCGTTTCCTGGTCGACCAATGATAACTTTGCCAACTTTCTCTGAAGAAAACATAAGTAATCGGAAAACGCTCAGAGACTGAATGGACCTTAAAATAGTACGAGTCACAAAAAGTTGTCAAAAATGAAAGAAGCTAACTAGTAATTTGATTTTCCTTGTTGCGCATGCTTCGCCATTCCTCTACAGCGATGGATTGTGCAAACATCTATTCAGAGGTGGACGGAAACCCCAATCCTATATCTCGCACCTACAATAAATTAACTTACTTACTTTAAGCATAACGATATGTGAAATACTCGGTCACTCCGTAAAACGTCTTATAGCTCTTTTATGTTTGAATATATTTTGGCAAGGATGACGTAACCCAAGGCGCGCTATCCAAACCATTAAAGATCGTATGAAGCATACTAAAGTTACTGGCTTTATCCTAAAATAAGATGTATTCACTCGTTTATGAATAATTAAATATTCTCCCATTGCTATTATCGACCCATGGGTGGAAAATCGGTGTATGGAACATCACTTAATAAACATTAAGCAATATAATTTACAAGTAGAGGCTTGATTGGGTACTCCTCAGGTATTTTTAGGAATATTTTGAATCTCTCTTTTTTGTATGGGAATTATGAGAAATTCAATGATGTTTGCTGTAAGATTGGATGATAGTAGTTCTAATCCATCATTCTAATTTTATTAATATTATTACTGGCTTATTCCAGCTTTACAATTTTTTATTAATCTTTTTTGTGCAACTCTTAAGTTTTTATATCTTGTCCCTAGGAAATAGTTATTTGTATTCATGAAAATATCTTTTCAACGGCACTCTACTTATACAGTATTTTCTAGCCTATTGAAAATTCAAATTAATACTAATTT
Source organism: Dicyema japonicum (assembly GCA_011109175.1). Classification (NCBI taxonomy): domain Eukaryota; kingdom Metazoa; phylum Dicyemida; class Rhombozoa; family Dicyemidae; genus Dicyema; species Dicyema japonicum. Next base: position 809,660 of record RDEW01000015.1, read on the forward strand.
TAGTTTTATTCATGGTTGTAGCTTATAAATGGTATAAGGAAATCTTTAGAAAATTCTGATTCTTTTTTGTTTTAAGATTACTAAGTGATATCTTTTAAGGTTGAGTGACAAAGTATAACGAGTGCCGGGAATTTCGCTGCTGTAATTTCTAGTTGAGGTTCCACGCATCTACGATCCTTTGACTTGACGAGTGGCGCCTTCATCAATGAAAATTTCACTACGAAACCGGATCGTTTACAAAAGGACTCAAACCCAACAAAAAAATGAAGACCATTCTTTGGTTCTCCCTCATCGATTAATTATGATAACAATTCTTTACTTAAAATAAAGTGTATGTCCTGCCTGGGTGGAGCTATAGCTAATATGTCTCTTAGTAAAGTGCAGTATTATTTTATATTCATATTTTTCAATTCTAGAATTCAGTAATTGCAAATCCATTAGTAAATGCTGATTAAGGAAATGCTAATAGTTGCATTTAATTGGTTTTTTTGCTAAATTTAATGTCTCTAATCAAGAAATAAGTTATACTGAAAGTTTTTAATTTTTTTGTTCCTTCTCAAAGCAGACAATAACTGTAAAGTATTAAACACTTAATTTATTAATTTCAAATCAAGTTTAATGTTTTTTATCAAATTAATTGAGTTTGTGAATATTTCTGATAATTAATATTTTTAATTAAATATTTATTTTATTACTATTTTTAGCATAACGTCACTTACCTTAAGGAAACAATGCCGCAAATTCTGAAATGTTTTCAATATAAATTTCAATTTACGCAAATTCAAGATATTCTTGAAGAATCGCCTATTTGGATTTTCTGAAAAAATAATGGTAGAAGATCAACTGCTCGCCTTATGGCAAACATCATTTATTTTGGAAGAACACATTAGTACAATTTTTCAGAACTTTGATACCTTCAAAACACCACCAAGGACGCAATTACCTCCGATTAATAGAATTCAAATCAATAATGACTGTTCGAAAACGAGAGTGAATAAATTCAATTCAGCGAAACGAAAGCTTAAATTTTACTAACATTTTCATTTTTTCTTTTTAATAAATCTTAATTAGAATTACGAAAAAACGTCAGACAGTTAGGTAAACCCAGTTCCCGTAATAAACCGAACCACCCAACGTCTGTGGTATCCCATTGTTTCCACAACAGTACGAAAGAACCTTCTCTTCCCTGCAGAGGAATCATATTGGGGAGGGGAGCTTCTTAACCAATCGACATTGTTTTGCCCTGAAAAAGGTATCCATCATCCCCGCAGACCTGTAGGAATCCGGATCCTCGATTACAGGTCGCTTCTTTAGTTAGTAGGGGATTGACTGTTGATCCAATGTGAAGCCCCATTATATGTATGGTTTGTATATCTAGTTGAGTCTGTGAAGCATGGTCTCCAATAACGCGAATTTCCATGCAACAGAAGGTTACTCCACAAATAGTTTTCCAGTAAAAAGATTGCAACAGAAGCATCCAAATTCAAAGGAGTCCTCTGGACAAGCGCACGTACAACGTTCAGGTTCTGCATGCCTTTATTGAGGACTTTCTTCGCTTGGGAGTTGAAATTCAACAGTCTGTAGAACTTTAATCCAAGAATTGAGGGAGAACTTGTTACTGATATCTTGAGTGGTGCAATTATTAAATCGTCTGCGTAGGATAATAACAAAAAATTTAATGTTTGCTTGAGGTATCCAATTGCATAGTGGCTTAGGTGTTTTAGGTGAATCGATGATGCTTTGTCAGGGCCGCAGGCCCGTGAGATCTTTAGTCTGGCATAACCTGTGAGACCTGCTTGTCTGAGAATATTTTTTGGTAAGGTTCCTTCTTGTCAACAAAGTTACTGAAGCTAGTCCAATCAATAGCATAGTTCTTGAATCTTTTCAATCAGTCTGCAGTGTCCAGCTTCTTCAAAATTCTCTTATTGTTTTGTTATGTAATAAATTAGTTACAGTCAAACCCTTCTAAACCGATTCCTCTCGGGACCGGCAGAATTGTACGGTATAGAGGGAGGCCAGTATATTGAACAAGTCATTAACTTTACTTATAACGAAAAAGTAAAACAGTAAAATTAATAGAAATCTGTCAATAAGGATTGCCTCATATTTAGCTTCGATTCAGTAATCGCTTTATTGTTCAGATAGATCAGTCTGTTGACGGGATCGAGTAATGCAAAGTCTTGAGTGCAAGCAAAGCAAAATGGCAGATTTGGTCTAGCATTTGTTGAACATTTGTGTGTGTTAATTTCTCTATATGTTTTGCCTCTGTTTGTTTATCAGAATTTGGTGTCGCATTGATTTCTGTGTCCATTTTGGCAAGAAGTTGAGTCATTAGTAGTCTTCTGTGTCTTTCTTTAGATGAACGAATAATTCCTTGATCCAGAGGCTGTATGACACTCGTTGTGTTAGCTGGAAGAAATTTGAGTTACACGTTGGAATATTTTACGTTTGGTGAATGTAATGCTGCATTATCCAAAAACATAATAATTTTTCGTTTCTGGCGCATCATCTGCATGTTTACATCTTGCACCCATTTTGAAAACAATTTCGATGTCATCGAGGCTGTAACGTTGGAGCAGTAAATAACAGGTAACTCATTCAGATTAATATTCTTTAAACATCGGGGTTTCGAGACTTGCCAATTACAATTGGCTTTAGCTTTTCTCCTGTCGAACTGCATGCAAGCATTACAGTAAGACGTTCCTTCGACTTCTTTGATCCACTGTGATGATTACTTCTTACTGATAGTGATTTATCAGGAAGGCACGATAGAATAGTTCGATTTCGTCGCAGTTAAATATATCCTATGGTCGATATCCCTCAATTAGAAAAGGTACACGTTCCATCCAGTCAGATACAACATCACTGTCAACATTTGCTTTTTCACCACTGATACAGTACGACTGGATTGAGTAACAAGACTTTCACCTGCATAACAGCCGATGGAAGCTTTAAAGCTTTAGCAAACTCTGTAGCTTTTGCGATAATAATTGGTCCTGACAAACAAAAGTTTTTGGAACGTGCTATCTGGAACCACTCCCAAGTGATTTTATTCAAATTTTCAAATTTGCAGTTGTTGTCATAACTTTTTTTTAGCAGAATTTGCGTTGTTATTGAATAATTCCAAATAAATATCAGCCTTTTTAAGTATGTCTGATACAGTGCTGCATCCAACTCCATCTTCTTGCTGAGAAATTTTTGTGTCGGCTTAGGTGTTTGGTTCGATTCATTTGTTATTTGAATATTTTTTTAAAGACAATTCGCAACGTAATCGTTTTCTTTGCGGAGCTATCATCTTTTAGTTTTTGATTTTCTGTCAAGTTGTTTGCAATTCAAGGTTAAAGACGATTAATAGGATTAGATCAAAGATTGATGTCAGAAGGTTTATGATAAAATAAAATTCGAGTTGAGACCACAAAATACGGCCGGTATTCGGAATAGAGAAGATCCGGTATATCGAAGATGAAATAGCAGTGATGGCCTATGAGGTGAATCGGGACCAGAAGTTTAGTCTGGTTTTAAGGGAATTCCGGTATACCGAGGAGTCGGTTTAGAGGAGTTTGACTCTATTTAAAAACTCGTTCGCGTTGGCCTGACTAGGTCGGGTATTATTCTTTCAACAATCCTCGCTGTCATCAGTTTCCAAGACCTTTTGTTTATTGCTCGCATTCGAATATCATACACTTCATCAATGGGATTGAAATTTTTTACGAGTAGTCTTCTTTTAGGAATACTGATAATGTCCATCTCGGCCTCCCTCGGAAAACAGGTCTTCCGTTCGTATTGAAATACATTTCCGTGGAAATACTACATGGTGTATCGCAGTTTAGTCTTGACATGCCCAAATAGTCTTTATCTGGACTCTATAATTTCATGGCTAGTCGGTTTAGCGTTGCATTTTTTGTATAATTTTTCATTCGATATTTTCCTCGGCTATCGTATTTTGAAAATGGTCCTGAGATGCCGCCGATGAATCGTGTCGAGTTTATCCAGCTCTTGTTTACTAGTCCCCCAAGTGTCTGAGTTGAATAACTGAATGGGACGGAAAAACGTTCCATTTGCGAGTGATATCTATACTGCGTAGCGCGGACTCAACCATGTCCTTATTGGTAGATACAAACTTCACATCATCCTCGTATATAAGTTCAGTGATTTGGTGATAACTGTGGCCCATAGTCTTTCTCAGATCTCTCAGCGCCGCCTCAAAATATACGGCAAACAAAACAGGGGACAGAGAAAGAGAGGTGTAGAAGTAGGTCCCCCTTTTCCATTTTCACCACACGTCCGACCGTCGCGGACATCACTTGATTTTTCGGCAGAAGAGTTTTCATAATATAATCTTCAACAGAAAATTTGGTTAGGAAGATCCTTTCAACTACTGTGTCGTCCCAAAAGGACTCTTCACATCACTGGTGGGATCTGTTAGGCGAGAATTAACCTTTGCTGAAAACTCCATCTTCCGTATTCGAACCCACGACCTTCAGATTCGACGTCATCAGACGTTCACTCAGAAAGCAATTAATGAATTATGTCCTAATAACAGTAATATATGATCTAGCAATAATATTGAATTTAGAGTTATTAGAGTTAACTAAAATTCCTTAGTATCCTAAGGATTTGTTTGCTAAAAATTTGAGTGGAAGTCCACTTTTCAGTGCTTGGAAGTTTTCAATAAATAACTTTGCTACCTAAAATTAATTTTTTATCAAAAACATCTTCAGCTTGCGAAACAGCTGCTACGTGGGGAGTTATTATAACATTTGGCATCGACCAAAGTTCAGATTCCTCTCCAAGTGGTTCATTACTAAAAACATCCAAAATTGCTCCCCCAATCCATTTATTCCTTAAATTCTTTATTAACAAAAACTTTAGAGCTTCTACCAGCGAGTCGTTCGAAATGGCACTTCCTCTTCCAACGTTGATAAAAATGCTTTGCTGGAATATTTCTTAATTTAACCTTTTCTTCACAATTTTGGAGAGCAGACTCTAAAATTCCAACAGTTTCTTTAGTTGACGGTAAAAGATTACAAATATAATCACACGATCTCAATATTTCATTTAGACCGTCAGAAAATCTAGAGTAATCGATTTCAAAAAACAGTATTTTATCCACAAAAGGTATTTCTTCCTCTAAGACCGTTCTTTTCATTACCCAAACTTCCATTCCTAGTAATTTGCACATTTTAGCAACTTTGATGAAAATTAACGTTAACCTTGTTTCCCAATTGCTCCAAATCCGAGAATTCCTATCCTCATTGTCCTCATTGACCTGTAAACTAAAAATTTTGAGTTGTCCCTAAAAGAGTAAACATTAAAACCAACCAGATTTTATTTCTCTGCAAATAATCGGCATATTTAAAGTTTCGCTCGAAAGCAACCATCTGACTGATTACATACTCACCGATGTCGTACCCAAATTTGCCACCAAATTTGGTTAAAATAATGTCAGTGTCCTATTTTTTAATTTCTCTAATCCAACTTCAATCGCATTGTTTATAAACGAATCCACACCGGCAAATGTTGACTGAATCCAAACGGCTGACGGAATATAGTCCCTTAGCTTCTTGTAGCTAGACGGCTGCATCACAAAATAACGAGTTTTCCTTAGTAACTCAATATTTTTGTCTGATAAAACAGCTATAATACCAATGTCATCTTCATCGATATCTCTTAGAGTCATGTTGGAACATAGGTTGCTTACAATTCCACCTAATCTGAGTTCAGATGAAATTGCGATGGCAAAATTTTCAAAGTCGATAGCAGATTCGTCCATGGATTGATTGCTATGGTTTAATTTTGTATTTATATTCATATTATTGTGGTTATAATCTTTGAAAGCCACAAAAATGTTAACCAGTGTCATGAATTGGACATTTAAATATATTGGACCAGTTTTCAGAGAGGACAATAAATAACATTTGTTCACATTGTGAAGAAATAATCTAGCTTATAGCGAAATTGTGAAGAAATAACAAATAAATAAAAAGTTTAAGAGAAAATCGACTTATAGATTAATTACCTTTTTATAAGGACCATAACTTGATTATCGGAGAATAAATTTAAACATTTTTATAAGAAATTTTATTTTTTATTAACACCAAACCATAAGAAACGTGATAAGAGTTATCATCTAATTAAGTGATTCCAATTACCATACAGAATCAGTGCCTGCGAATCCTACTTTTTTTAAAGCCTTTTCACGAGTGCCATAGTATTTATAGCTCCGCATAGGCAGGACACACACTTTATTTAAGTAAAGAACAGTTAATTTTAACTAATCGTGATCTTCACTTCTTTTTTTCTTTTCTTGTGTGTGGGTCCTTTCTAGACAATCCAGTTCCGCAGTGAGTATCAACTGATGACGGCTTCACTCGTCAAACCTTTTGGCATCGTAGATGCGTGGAACCTTCCACCAAATGAACAGAAGCGAGATTCGAACCCGTAGCCTAAGCCACTTAAGCCCGACACCTAACCACTATGCCACCCGACTTAAACGTAATAGAATATATATCCACCTCATCGTTGAGGAATACACTTAATGTCATAAAAGTGATGGATCATCTCTCGGACAGATACCACTTCCTAAAAATGTCGAGGTCTTCTGGAAGCCCCCTTGACGATGAGATTCTTGCCTACCAGAAGTATGACGCAAATTTGAATGCTAACCTTCTCCCTTTCGATTCCAGACAAAGCCGGAAAAGAAAGAGATGCAGTGACACCGGTAGACGATAACTTTTTCCTTTTTTCCCTGGGTAATAATAATAATGAAATTCCGAAGAGTGTATAGTCGACTTCTCTGATCTACAAAAGAAAGGTTAATAATCAAATTCAAATGAGGAGCCTGCAGTCTAGCATGTACAAAAATCTGTTGGAAGATTAAATGAGTTTACAACATTCCTCTCATTGTTTCCTTGTAGATTCTGAGGATATAATCTCCACTTAAACCAAGAGGATCCGGTTTTCCTTTTATTCAAGACGAACAAATCTGGCTTATGCTCAATGATTATGTCTGTCTTGATAAAGGTCTCAACCCTTATTTCCACTAATTCATTCATAGCAATTGATTAAATAGTCTTCGATTTCCTTTCGTTCTTCAAATCAAATTCCTTACAAATATGGAAATGGAGGCACAGCTCTACTTCCTTATGCTTTCTCTTATTTCTAGTCATTAAAAAATTAATTATTTTTAAATATAAAAAACTACACACTAAATCATTATGAGTTTTAGTTACGAGAAAAAAGTTTAAATTGCTCGACTACTGAAATATCATTCATACAGAGTACTTGCTCGGAAATATGAAGCGAGCATTGACACAATAGCCAGAATAAAAAAACGATTATGCCGTACATAACATGTGGGAACATTATTTCAAATTTTCGAACTCAAACAAAAAACTGACGATATTGTCGTCTGATAATCTGACGGATGATGTTATAGAACAAATTGTAGACGATGTTTTGGAAAGTCCGGAAAACAGCGATTATAAAGAAATTTTGTATAATGGAATGCAAAATAAAAAGACGACGATCATGAGATAGTAAAAAAATTAATGAATTGGAATTGCTCCAAGTTCGTAAAGGATTTTTACTGCTTCAGACAAAATTTATTCAGTAGTTTGAACAAAAACTATGGATGTTAAAATAGAATTGATGATTTTTTAATAAATAATGATTTTTATGACTTTCTTGCATTAATTAAATTACTAAATTTATATTGGTGTTAATTTTTTTTGACAGAACCACGGTTTTATATAATATACCATCTGAATTGCTAAAATTTGGCCCTCCAGAACTTGCAGATAAACTCTCAAAATTGCTGAATGACATGATAGAAAACAAGGACTTTTCAGAAATTGGAAAGGGGATACTAGTACCAGTTCAAAAAGGTAATAAACCCCCTGGGCCAGTTGAAAACCTGCGCCCTGTCATCCTTCTAAACACCTTAAGGAAGATCCTTGCCCTAATTACTCTTAATCGGATCCAAGAGCCGGTGGACGGGTACTTGGCCCAGAGCCAGAGTGGTTTTAGGACAGGGAGATCAACGGCTGATGTAGTATGGTGCCATAGATGGCAATGTGCTATTCAACAAAGATTCCGGAGCTCAAAGACTATCCTTGGAATTGATCTGACCAGAGCTTTCGACACTGTCCGTCGGGGAAAACTCATTGAAGTGCTTGAAAGTTTCCTGGATAAGGACTCGGTTATTCTGATACGGATACTCTTATCAAACACGAGGTTACGAGTGCGTATTGGAAAATGTTTGTCACGGGAAATTATTTCAACAGTGGGCACACCCCAAGGAGATTCCCTTTCCCCAGTATTGTTTGCTATATACCTTGAATCGGCTCTGCAAGACCTCCGGAAGTATTACAACAATGATATTATGGAGATCGTGTATGCCGATGATGTTGACTTTATCTCGACTGACAAAGAAGCACTCTTACGTCTCTTGGAGGTTGCATCAGGCTGTTTGGCCAAATGGTGTCTATCACTGAATGTTCAGAAAACGGATATTGTTGAAATTAAGCGGATGGAACTACGCAATAGTGAATGTTGGAGGAAGACCGTAAAGCTTGGCTCTCTTCTCGGAGACTCCGAAGACATTGCAAGAAGAAAATTGTTATCTACGGTTACTATGCAAAAACTTATGAAATGTTGGATAAGAAAATGCTCGGTCGGGCCATCACTCCGACTCAGGTTGTATGAGGCGTTCGTGAGGCCCATACTAACATACAACTCTGGGACGTGGGGAATTTCGAAAACGGACGAACAAAACCTTGACTCCTTTCACAGAAGGCAACTTCGGTCTCTCTTGGGACTAAAGTGGCCAATGCGTGTAGGGAGTGAAAATTTATATAGAAGATGCGGTTCCGGACCTCTGAGCACCATGATCATGAAGGCTCGCTGGAGATTGTTTGGCCATATTCTCAGATTGGAACAAGACACGCCAGCAAACGTCGTCATGGAAGAATACTTCGATACGTCAGGAAGAAGTTCAGAGGTCGTCCAAGAATAACTCTTCCGGAAGTCCTTAATGGTGACCTGAGATCAGTAACCAGACTACTAAAGGACGGTGAAGACCTTGGTAGTCTGCGGCACTTGGCATCGGACAGAAGGGGATGGGAAAGGCTAATTAAGAGGATTGTTCAGACGCGGCACGAATAGAATTATAGTTTATATGATTCTATGTAGTTGCTTATAATAATAATAACCACGGTTTTTGGAACACATATCCTACTTAAACTTAACAGAATGAAATCCACCCAATCGTTGAGGAATACATTAAATGTCACAAAAGCGATGAAGCGGATAGAAAGCAAAAGTTCCTAAAAATCGTGAGGTCTTCAGGAAGCCCCTTTAAAGAAAGATTCTTGTCTACCAAAAGTAGGACGCAAATTTGAATGCTAACCTTCTCCCTTTTGGACACCCTTGAAAGATTCCAGTCAAAGCCGGAAAAAGGGAGATTCAGTGACATTGGTAGATGATAACTTTTTATTCTTTTCTTTGTTCTCGGGGTTTTTATAATAATAATAATAATGAATCATCGAAGAAGTTGGTATTTCTCTCATCTACATAATGGAATAGTAACCAGGAGGAGATTCTATAAAAATATAATCTCAACTTAAACCAAGAGGATCAGGTTTTTCCTTTTATCAAAGGCGAACAAGAATGGCTTATGCTCAATGACTATATCTTTTTTGATAAAGGTGTCACCCTTATCTCCACTAATTCATCCATAGCAACTGATTGAATAGTCTTCAATTTCCTCTCGTTCTTCAGACCAAATTCTTTACAAAAGTGCAAATGGAGGCACAGTACTTTATTATGCCTTTTCACATAATCTCCATGCAGAATATTTGCGCTGATTTTTGAGCTTTCCGTCAAGTGTTTTAAGATCCATCTTTGACGTTCCAGGACCACTATTCGAAGAAAATTTTGTCCATATAGCTAGAAACATAGCGGTATGAACAACCATATATATCCTACAGGGTCAATTTTTTCAGGCCGTAATCTCATTCTCGATTCTATTGACCTTTTTCTCACTCTTCAAACCTTTTTAAAAATTTCGGAAGATTGGAAACATTTCTATTATTGAAAATTGTGGTATAAAAATAAATTTCAGTTGGCTTATTAAATTAAACCCAGAAAATATAGTGAATATTATTAATTAAAAAAATTATAGAGACATCTACGTAGATTTCTTAATTCATCAAGTATTTCAGTAACACATTCATATTCCTACATTTAAAAACAAAAAATACCACTAGTAGATCTTGAATCGCGGGGTTTTGCGACGACCTTTCGGCTAAAAATTATATTGATAACAACCAAATTCAGTTTGAATGTTTTCAGTGATAGACTCACTCGGCGGCGGATCTTCGACTGAGAGTTGGCGAAGATTATCAATTAAATTGTTATCATTTTCTTCTAACTGCGATTCGTAAAATTCGATTTTGTTATTAAGATAATTAAATACTTCAATATCTTGCTCTTCCATTTCCTATTTTTAAATGATTATTTAAAGTATTTGTATTTATAATCAAATTATAAAATTTCATGAATATTAGTCATATTTTTGTGTGAATCTATAAACTTTCCATGAAAAAATAGAAATCAACTCATTTTGAATATGTGATATCAAGAATTTAAAAGTTTATTTATTATTATTATTCCCTCAGTGAGTCCAGATCGTCACCAGATGCCAATGTTTTCTTCACGGCTTTCAGATCGTTTTGTAGAACGACCGGGAGGGTAGTTCTCGGTCTTCCACGAAAGCGTTTTACATTGGAGGAGTAGTAATCTTCCATTGCGATATTCGGAGGGGATATCGGGTCCAACCTCAGGACGTGTCCAAAAAGTCTCCAACGAGAGCTAATGATCTCGTGGCTTAATGGTATACAGTCACACTTATTGTACAGTCCATTCCGCGAGATCTTGGATGGCCAGGACATTCCAGTTATGTTTCTTAGATGATTCCTGTGAAATGAGTCTAGCCTCTCCAATTCCTCTTTAGAGGTGGCCCAGGTCCCAGAGTTGTATAGTAGAATTGGTTTGATGAAAGTGTCGTATAACATAATCCTTTCCGTTTTAGCCAAAGATTTTTCAGCCTTTGTAATGCCGCATTTGCCAATGTTTTTCTCCGTATGATGTCTTCGCTATCTCCGAGTAGAGAGCCTAAAAGTTTATTTAAGGCTAATAATTATTATTAAAAAATGGTATGTGCTAGTATATTCGGTAAAATTTCTCATGTTAGAAAGGTTGCCGACCGTCTATTATACCATCTTAGTTATTTTCTCATTCTGATCATAAATTGGCTGCAAGCTTCATCAAGTTGTTGTAGATTAAGAATTATTCTTCAAAAGTTTAAATTACGCTTAGTTTCACATGAGCAATACTTTAGCCCCACGTGGAGGAAAAACACCTATTTGGAGAGTAAAAACAGCTATGCTAACTAATCGTTGAAATGTGGTCGAGACATGTTCCTAACTTGTTTTGATTTTGCATGAGACCCTATAGACAATGTGGTCCCACAGTGAGATATCGCTGAAGATAGTGTCATCGTCAAGTCAAGAAGTATGGTAGATCCGTTAAACCTAAGGCCGGAATGGACAACAGCGATATTCGAAAAGGTAAGCATCCGAATTTTATCCAGCACTCTTTACACTTGTCAAATAATCCAAGATTTTACTAAAAATACTAAATTCGGTTCATTCAAACAAAAAATAATATTAAATCATAGAATATTCAGAAAAATTAAAATTATTAGGTGAGCGAACCACAAAAATATAAAACGTTAATCTATAAATTTGTCGTCCAATAATTTGAGGAATTTAACTCTGATTTCGTTCGTGTTATCTCCCTTGAAACAATCCTTAACAATAACAGCATCAACTTTCACATTCAGCTAAAAATAAAAGTAAGACTTACTACTTCGCAGGTACCGCGAATTAAACCACACAATATTTGAAGATAGTTTATATGATTTGGGTTTAGACGTCAAAATGCTGGAAATGGGATCACTGTCGAACAACACAGAATACTGATCCTTTGTCTCAGACCAGTTAGAAATGTCAGCAGAAATATTAAAATAATATTTTAATAAAATCTAAAATATCTTTAAAATTTAATACTTTAATAAAACCGTCACCAGTGTCTTTAAAGTCATTACAAACAACGTTTACGTTGTTGGCAACAAAGTCATCGATCATCCTCTGTCCCATACTAAATCCCCTAATTTAATGAATAGAAAAAATTACATTTTGTCCAATTGTTTATTCACGTCTTCGTCATTTTTGGAGTCTTTTATCAATTCAGAGACAAACAATCCATATGTTACGGAAAACAACTCTGAATTCTTACAATTAAACATTTAAAATAATATGTACTGTCTTTGATGTCTTTGCTTTATCTTTTGACATGAAGAACCAAAGTAACTGATAATTTAATTAATTTAACGTTTAAATTATTTTATTTATTTAATAAACAAGTATTTAAAATATTTCAATTTGGAATCATTTAGATATTTTATGTCAGCTGCTTGGCTTAACTGCTTGGTTAGAGGCTGGGATCACCTAATTAGCAAGTTAATTCATTCTTGGTGATCTTGTGGGTTTAAAAATAGATAAATCGATTGCTGCATTATAGGAGAGTACAGGCTCCATCCCATGTAACACACCAGGGTCTCGATGGAGATTTTTTGGGACATATACTAGAATGGTCCTGGAGGTTTTAGTACATGCTACTGTAGAAGTTTACCCTACGCTCTTCACCATTTGCTTCTGGGGACAATCAGGAATCACTTTTCAAGAATCAACGTTTGGGAAACGTCTCCAAACAGATGACCTCGATGAACTAGGTGCACGAACATGGAGAAATTGAAGAGACCGACAATGTTGATGATTTTTTATTTCGACAAACCTTCACAACCATGGATTCGTGATATGCTTAATGTGAGATCAAAATGCTCTCTAGAATTTGTGATCAGCTCCTTAGGACGGCGTTAATTCCTTCAGGGTAGGATGGTTTGCATCGCCAGTTTTTGAGACGAAGTTTTCTCTGTTCACTGACCTTAAAGTCAAATACAGTTTTTTCTGACTTTATAGACACAAAACTGATCAGTTCCATCGGTCAGTAGAAGAAGAAGAGATCCTTCTTTCATAACTGATCCTTGATCGTGGTATAACCGAACTAATAACTACGAAAATCCTGCTTTTTCGACTCTCATTCACATTTGTCAATACACATTCCCCTTTAAATGCACCTGTCCCTCCTATATCACCAGAATTTATCCCTTATATCACCATGAACCTACTTACTTGCTGAGACTCTGATGCAAAACACCCCCTTTGACTGATAGGTCAGGCCGAAAATATGAGGGGGATATAATGATTTAGGATCTGCGTTCTCTATGCATTTTGAGCAACCTTAATATCTTCCGAGAACTCTAGCTTAACGAAACGATAAACCTTCACTCCAAACCTATCACTAACATCCATTCTTTTCTCATTAACTGGTCTGTTAAATGCCATGAGTGAACTCAACCCGATATTTCTGGTAATCAAGACAAGATCACGTTTGAAAAGAAATTTGGTTCGAGGACTAAACTACTGATTATAGAAGGAAATGTTCTGAAAGAAAAAATCCGCTATCAAGTGCTGACAAACAAGAATACGAGCTCTTAATAAGGAAATTTACAAACATATCAAAAATATGATCAAATGATCTCATGAAACTGTCTTGGGACGAGTAGCGGTGTCATCAGTTAACATCTCACTGCGGAACCAAATTGTCTATAAAAGGACTCACATGTAATTAAAAAAGAAGTGAAGAGCATTCCTTAGTTATTATAATTGTTCTTAACTTACTCGGTGTCCCGACGCTCGTTACTCATCTTTGTTATCATAGATCCATACGATCTTAGATAATAGACCGTCTTGGGCACAAATAATCTAAATTGATTAAACAACAATAATTATCTGTACTTGATTATTGGACAGAAATAATTCTACTGTCGCCACAGAGTAATGTGCACTTTCAAATTTTTCCGGTCTTAACACTGGATTGGCGCCGTAGTCTTTTTTAACTTTAATCTTAAGATTTAAGAATAAAAAAATGATCCTTTTTCGTTAGAGCACGATTGTAATTATAAACGGTTTCGTCGACGACATTCACACATTTTTTAGAATCTTTCCTTAATTCCGCTAAAACTATTAAAAATAACAGAATTATGTATTCGTTAAGAGGTTTAGTTGCATACATTCCACTTCTGAAAAAGTCTGTTTAGGTTGACGAAACTTATATTCGTGAAGAGAAGTATGTTCATACACTTATCGAGAGTATCTATGGCTTTCCTAAAGTATTTTTAATGCTGTGTCATCATTTTATTCCACGTCTAACTCATCTCCACTCTTGTTGTGACTTTATTGTTAGACGCCAGTTTGCTTCACTTGAAAGGACTGGAAGTAAATAATTATGATATTGGAAAAATTTCAACATTTGGCGAATTAATAAAATTCCTTATTCTTATTAACGATTTGGTAATTCCAAGCAAACGTGCTGTACAGCTGACACACCTAGACATCTCTTTCAGTTTTCTCAGCCTAATTCTTGACACATGCTTAAACGTTTTATATGATCTACCGGGGGCTATAACCAGACCATGATTAACATTAATAACCAATAAAATTGAGAACTCAAAAACAGTTAATTATAAATGAAATAATAGGATTCTTGTAAAAACGATACCCAGCGTATATTTCCAAACTTTTCTTCTGATTCTTTCCACTCGTTCACGTTTTTTATTTCTTTACGAGCTGGTTCGTTGATTCCAATGAGAAATATATTTTATGTGGATACATGCTAACCGGGGCATTCACTTTCCGGTATCTCTGATGTTCAAAGATGTCTCAGGATCAATGAGCTTTGGTGATAGTAATTGATTCTCTGTTTGAGATAAACAAATTGTAGATTTCATCTTTGAACACAAGACCAATAAATGGAACGATTTCATCACTTCTCTTCAGTACCCGTAATTTTCGGAAACCTTCAAAAATGTTCACTTCAGACAACTAATCTCTCTGATCTCATGCAACCGGTATCATTAAAAAATATGTGCTTTCTCTGAGACCACGACAATTTACCGTGTATCATAGCCGTTCAGCCTGGCATCTGATGAATGGCAGCTAGCCGTTTTGAGGCATGTATTCTCGCATCCCTAGTGCTCTCAAGGTGCTCCCTCTCTTTTCATAGACATGTTATGTTATGTTATCCAAATTAAGTCCTATCCGACCGTTGAGATCTCATGAGCCAATTTTCTCCACTCTCCCCGATCCGTCGCAATTTGGAGTAGCCTTGATATAGGTCCCGTGATGTTTCTACCGTGGATAGCCACTGAGGTCCTCGACCAGGTCTTCTCTTTCAGTAATATTGCTCAGCATAATGGTTCTTTCCAGGTAATCAGAGCGGACAACATGCCCAAAGAACGGCAATCTGTGTTTTCAAGATTCTTCCTTTTAGCGAAATGTCCGTCTCCACCCGTTTGAGTATATCGGTGTTTGTTATTTTGGAAGTCCAAAGGATTCTTAGTAAACTACTCCAGCACCAAAGTTCAAAAGCATCAATTTTCGCCAATTCGCCTTTTCCAGTATCCATGATTCTGCGCCGTATAGAAAAACCGGGAACATGGTTGCATTAACCAATCTGCATTTGGTCCTTAAGCAAATATCTTTGCTTTTCCAATTTTATTATTCTCAGGAAGGCGCCCATGGCAACTGTATCAATACTGTGTCAAATAACGGGATGAAAATTGGAGGCAGAAACATCAATAATTTGCGCTATGCTGGCGATGCAACTTTACTGGCTGAAACAGAGGATGGCCTCAGGGAGTTGATTCTAACATTCAGAGAAGAGAGCGCCGTCTTTGGTTTATTGCCAAATATCAAGACCAATATTATGACGACTGCTAATAATGAAATAATGGGGCTAAAAATTGGGTATGAGAAAATAGAGAGTTACGATAATGTTGTCTTTCTGGGATGTCTAATTAATCGGAATGGTGACGAGGCTTGGAAATCAAGAAGGGAATTGCCATGGAACGAGGCGCCTTCCTGAGAATGAATAGAATTTCATAGACATACTTGACTGTTATTTTGAAAACACGTCTCAAACGTAATCGAAAAAGCTCAACTTATCCTAACCGTAGCAAGTAGACCTGTTGTAAAACGCGTGGAGAACTTTAGGACTATCCACTAACAGTTTATCTGGAAAACATTGAATTAAGTCGTATCTACATGGGGTTCGTACGTATCAATGTACAAGCTCTAAACATTACAGAAACCCTGAGATCAATTACAGATATTTAAAAATCATTTCAACCGACAACCTTATTGAGAGTCGAAAATTCTCCAATTCAATGGCGGCTGTGAAGCTGGGATCCACGCAGTGAGAGAATTTGCGTCACAATCAGCTGAATTGAATGTTGAGGACAGAGTTTTATTCAAATTGGACCTCCGGAATGCCTTCAATTCAGTCAGAAGGGACACCGTCCTTGATACCTGTAAGAGGAGGATTCCTCAGATTTATCCCTTTGTATATCTCGCGTATTCGGATCCTTCCCCTCTTGTTTTTGGCAGTGGAATTATTTCGTCCGGATCCTGAGTTCAAAAGGGGGACCCACTCGGTCCTCTTCTATTTTCCTTTCTATCGACCATATTGCCCAGGACCGTTGCACTCCACTAAACGTCTGGTATCTGGACGATTGTATTCTCGGTGGAAGTCCCGATGATATTCTCACCAAAGTTGCATCGATCAGACGTTTGTGTGGAAAAATCAGTCTGGAATTTAACAATGGAAAGTGCGAAGCAATTAATCTGAATTTGAGTTCCGATTCATTCTACCTTTTTCATAGAAAACTCTGCGATATCATCCCAGGGGTTAGGGAGACTCATATTGATTCTCTCGACTTCCTTGGGTGTGGGATTTTGGTAAACCGGGTGTAAGTAAACAAAGAAATGTAAGTAAACAAAAATAAATCAATTTGTTAAGGAAAAAAGTGAGCAAATGGTCATATAGCGGCTGCCCTGACTGCGTGGCTATTCCCTCTCAAATGGCGAGCGAACTCACTCAAATTACCAGCAGCGCTCATGGGATCTCCTGATCGTGTAGAAACCCGATTCTCTAGACGACTCGAAAATAGAAAATTTAAAGCGCAAGGGAACCACAAAATAGATTTTAAAATTAACAGAGAAAATTTCTAGATCATATTAGTAATAAAAAATCAAAAAAAATTACAGTGAAAACTATATCAAAAATACAGAATTTTATTTAAGAACGCAATTTCTTAAAACTAACAAAATATTTTATAAATCCATCAAATTGCACAAATTTAGGAAAGAAAGCTGTCTCACCGAGTTAAAACCCAATTCTGAACTCGACATAAGTCAGTCCTAAAATAATCCTATTACTGACCATTCCAATAATCATGGGATATCAGGATAGTATGCTTCTCACAAGACAAAATAAAACTCGCCTTGCTCACATCACCTTATCCACCAAAATTTAATCTCTCAATTTTTTTGCTATGTGCCAAGGAATTAACATCAATGAGATGATAGGCAGTACTATGTTCTGGGTACAGAATCTGGATGAATTTTAAAGCAACCTGAACAACAACATAATATTTATCCATTTTAATATTTCTCATTTCAAGATTTAGCACTACTTTTGATGAAAATAATGCCGGGAAAACGTGAGGTTTCGACTCCAGCCGTTCAACAGTCGGTGAAATCTTCAGAGTCACTTCTTCAGTTTCGAACAGGAATATATAGAAAACTTACTAAATGGCAGAAAGGGGAGGAAGGAGTCGTCCCTCAAAGCAGAGATGCAGCGATTAATAATAACATCGGGCGTGGAATTCATAATAATTCGTCTCAACTCAATAAGAAACACTGAATCGTTTAAATCGCTAAAATAAAAATATCAAAAACCAAATTTCGAGGAGTTCCATAAAAATTGGTTTAAATTTTGTATCCCCCACACCAAGGTTCTGCTGAGTCTGGCAGAAGTTGACTAAATTAATAATCCACAGTCTTGTGCGCATAAAGCAGCAAAATGTGTCCGTATTTTCCGCAAAATTGACAAATTTATGGATCAGATCAAATACCAGGAGGTTAATCTAACATTTCTAGTAAACAAACTTTTTCCAACTGAAATTTGCATCGTTGGAATTTAATTGTATTTCTTAACGGAAAACTCGGGCAAAATGTCCAAATAAAACGACGAATCAAAACTTCAGTTTCAACAAAAATCGCGGAAAATTTCATAAATGGTTTAAATTTCTCATTTCTATCGGCTGCTAGTTTTAAATTTTCAATGTAATGGTCGATTTCAGGATTTTCGATGCTCTTTTTCCAATCAATGGACCTTAGAAGGTTCACAGAAGCGATGAAAATATCCTTAACATAATCTACTGTGGTTTTGAGCGAATTGAACGATTTAACGTCCAAGATAGGATCATCCACATGGAATTGGTTTATCTACCGAATACTAAATAAGGCTAACGTGTGGAGTTAAGTGGGGGACAAGGCTGCAAAGGTAGAAATAGTGGGACTTCATATAAGGCGGAAAAACGTTGAAAATAAGACTATTCTGTTTTGCAGCGTTTATCATCAATAACAGATTAGCTATATCTGCTAGTAAACAAATCATAACAACATGCATTGTCGTTAATATGAGGTTCCACCGGGTCCAAGTCAGGGTCTATGTTGAGTAGGTCATATATGATCACATTAACAAAATTGGCATTCAGAGAGCCAAGTTGGGTCATTATTCTAAAAATAAAATAACCAATAAAATTATTCATAATAACTAAATAATTAAAATTTATTTTTAATAAAATAAATAATTAAAAGTACAAAATAATAGCTAAAATTTTCTCAGTTTCTACGACCTTGGGTACTAAATACATTTAATTAGTTGTTAGGCAAATCTGGGGTTAAATTTAATTATCTTTCATGAGAATTTATTCAAAAGTTAATTAATAAAATATTGAAAAATTAAAAATTATTCAAAAATAAATAAAATAAATTAATAGCAATAAATTTTAAAACGCTTACCGCCAAATTGAGAAATAATCTTCAGGGTAAAGTTCAAGATTGTATATTATGTAATTAAGAGCCTTTTGGAAGGACTCTGAGGATTCGAATGAAAATAAAGGAATAATGTCGTGAAATGAATGCCTAATTTGCTCATCCATATCCTATAATAAAGAACAAATAAAATACGTGAAGTATGTCAAACATAATCTCAACTTGGTCAACTCTCAATAAATACGAGGATATGGAGGTTCGGAGACATTCAATAGTAGCCATGCGGACTTCGCAAATGTCATCACTGAGCAAGTCGATTATATAGCCCATCGAAATGTCGCGAAAACGTGAATATTTTTCAGCAAACTTTCCAATCGATCTAACACATGCAATTCGGACGGCTGAAAATATCAAATACCTAAAACCGGAAAATTCATCTTCTAACGCCTCAAGGAATACTCCCATAGCTCCCAATCCTGTGAGGCGTATTTCGTCAGGATCAATATCTTCCAAACCAAAGACAGAAGACCCAGTCGTCCACTTTTGCCCTGCAGACCACTGGCCAGAACGATAAAGATTTTTTTGTTTTTCCGAGAAACCCACAACTTTCTAAATTTTAATTTAAATATATTTATTATTTCAAAAATACTTAAATTTAAATAAAAATAATAATAAAATTATATGATTTTTGTGTAAAATTTATATTTAAAAAAGGAAATAAACTTTTAAATCAGATATGACTTGTCTGTCGAATGTGCTAAGAAGCACGTGCTCTGAAACTCCTTCAAGAAGAGACTAAGCCTTATAAAACATCCTACAATGTTTTTCATAGCCTCAATTCGAACCGTTAAAGTTGAATCTCTGATCATTTCGGAGATTTTGTCGAAAGTTTCCCTCGAGTGAGATTCGTGGTAGTTACTATGAGCAACCAACAAACGGATTGAGATCATTCTAACGTCGTCAATTGGATCGTTTAGTATTTTATCAAACATTGAGCTTATATTGGGAAGCTTCACTCGGCAGTTTGAATAAATTGTGGCCTACAAATTAGTCCTCCTCAAGTCATACAAGGGATTCGATCGTGACGGAGCGGACTCGAGAGTCGAAATCCTAGGAACATTCGAGAATTTTGTTAAAAATTGGCTCGTATTCGCCATATAAATGGACCATAAATTGGGTGAGGAATTTAATCGAGGAAATCTTTCGAATGCAATTCTTGTCTAAAATAAACTGTTTCATTAATCTTTAGAGGCAATACTCTATAAATAGTTGATATAAAATCCCGTACTTTACATTCGTTTGACTGCGTGTTTAGTAGCTCTAATATATTTGCTGAATTTGATAAAGGTTCAGTACCTTTTAGATAAAATAAAATTCTTACAAATTTCGCTAATAATTGATGAAAAGAATGGCGATTTCGGAAACCACTTGATATCCTCACTAGAATCTACTGTCATTCAAATTATTTAACAATTTTTAAATTTTTTATTAATGTTAGTTGATAATTAGAATGAAATAAACTTTATAAAATAAAAATAATTTTAAGATTATAAATATTCACCTCTCGGTGCTAGTCAAGCACAATAAACCGGACATTGTGGTACACGATAAGGAGTCTGGCCAAGTCCTTATCATAGAGGTTGGCATCACGTCTCAAGACCGTTTGCAGACTGTGGAGGTGGAGAAAAAAAGGAAGTATGACTTTCTTGCAAACGAGATGGGGCAGATGCTTGGTTGCAAGGTCCTCGTTATTCCTATAGTAATGACGTGGGAAGGAATTGCAACAAAGTACCACAAGGGTTATCTGAAGCAGTTGGGGGTAGATAGGAAGCTCCAGGCCTATCTACAGTCCACTGTGTTAAAGCGGACCCTAGAGAGCCTGACACTGGAGTATAGGAGGCAGAGCCCTGAGATGCCATATGGGCAGAGGGTTCAATTGGACAAGGCGCTCTCGGAGTTGTTTCAGCAACCAGAATCGAACCTGCCTGAGGAGGCTGGCGAACAGGCAGGCGAGGAAGGTTGTTGATTATTAAATATATTAACATTTTTATTGTTGGTTAAATAAAGTAAATATTCACCTTATACAGGTTTCCCCTCTGTGGAGATTAATCCAGGACTCCAAAACTAACCGAAGGAAAAGGACTGGTATGGACACCAGGATCACTTAATTAAACGATAACTTTTATCCTCTTTCTCGTGATTTTTGGGTTAAAATAAAATAAATGAATAAAATACAGGTTTCAAGATGTCACTGACCTCCTAACGCTCTAGTTAGTGCTGTATCTCGTATCGCGTCTGTTAAAACCGATACCTACTTGGTCGAAGGATTCCTTTCTGTTTTTTCTCTTCTTCAATTCATACGAGACGTTGTGGATTCCATCAAAGAAGAAGGATAGAATCCCACAACTGGTCTAACCTAAATTCGTTAGCACGTGGTGATGTATTAGATTTTGTAGTGCTTTACATTATAATGAGCTCAATTTTTCAATAGATTTTGGGTTACCGATAAGAGATATAATATTCTTTGTTAATAACCCACTTTCCCTCATACAGAACCTGTTAAAACTCATGGAAATTATCCAAGAGTCCTTAGAGTGTGAATCCAGATAACTATTATGGTTATCAAAGAGCCATTGAACCTAAAAAGTGTAACAAGAAAAAAAAGTTTAAGTTTTACGATAATAATTTCCCCTTTGGAGAGGAATAGTATTATTTCAATGAATAAACCTACACCTCGGTAGGACAAACACTTTATACTAATTGCGAGTATAATCCGGTTCCCCAGTGAGGTATCACTGATGAGAACTTAGCTCGTCAAGCCTGAAGCACCTTCAGTCAGAATGAGAAACAGCAATATTCGACTCACGAAACATCTGAATTTTTTTGGCACTTGAATAATATTTCGAAAGAAATTAAAAGATTGTTTCCTAAAACTGAATAAAAATATTTTAAAAATCGTCTGGACTGTCTTACAGAGTTTCTAGAATATGTTACAAGTGCGAAATAAACCAATTTATTTTGATCCTCAGTCAGATAAAACAAATAATATTTAACTGTTCGTACTAGTTTAATTTCTGAAAAAAATTCATCTTCAACTTTTTGATAAAGCACCACGCCACGTGGCTCGTTGATAAGTTCTTTGAGGTATGTAAGTATTTTCACATCTCCAATGCTCTCAAGGTGTTCCCTCTTTTTACAAAAACATGTTTGAAAAAAAGAAAACTTAAATTAAAAAAATTGACTTAATAAATTTAAAAAAAGAAGATATGTAAGGTTTATTTTTTGCGTAACCGTTGTCAGGTCACATTTAACATTCATTTCTTAATAAATATGCTTGGCTGAACGGGTTGCCATCATCGTCAATTGGTTCCCTTCTGGAATAGGACTCTCTCCAGAATGGGATATCTATCAGTCTCGGCATCGACCTGTGCCAGCCTCATCCATTCCGTTGTTGACTGCAAAGGAGCCGCTCTCTTGCCGTCTCAGCAGAGGTGGGTTCCCGAGGCATGCAGCCATCAACGGGGTTATGATGAAGCGCTCTCTTGAAGCGGCTGGATTCCCGTCGTCTATGGAACCGATGGGCCTGGATCGTGGAGATCAAAAGCGCCCAGAGGAGGTTACTTCTTCCCCTTCTCTCATGGAAAATGCTTGATTTGTGATGGGCCTGTACCGATACCTTTTCCCAGTCGATACTTGCTGGTTCCGCGTTGAAAGCGCGGGAGACTGCTCGGACTTTCTAAGATTTGATATAAAAAATAGGATAGCCTCTCCACAAGATTCCACGTACAGCCCGTTTTTATGGAGTCTTCGGTACCATAACGGTCTCTTTTCTAAGATCGCTTTGGTTAATGATTTGAAATTTAGCATAAGGAAATCATTTGGCTGTTATAAAGGATTTCTCTGGCAGTTGTCAGAGGGAACAGCAATTCCATTTTATCAGCTGGATTATTTTGATTGTCTTGTTTTGTAATAAATTGTTTTTTTTTTATAAATAAGCAAAATTTTAAATATTTTCTTTAATGTAGATCATTGTTATTTGACCGGGGACCAGTTTAGTCTGTTGAATTTTTCTGGGGACCACATGTAACAAAACAATTTAATAAAAAATTAGCAAAATAAAAAAATCATAATATTTAGAGTTAGTGTGATTTTTGATTTTGCTTTTCAGAAACTAGCAGTCCAATTTTTTGTACAATGTTGATAAGTGCCATTCTCATATCGTCTTCCACCTTACAGGGTTTTCAATTCAAAGTGAGAACTTGTTCACATCAAATTTTTGGTACAATGTTGGTAAGTGCCATTCTCATATCGTCTTCCACCTTACAGGGTTTTCAATTCAAAGTGAGAACTTGTTCACATCAAAGTGAGAATCATTCACATCAAAGTGAGAATTTCTTTTATGTAAAATGATTTGCAATCATCTTGTGAAATGTCTTGACTGTATTTTCTATTCCAAAGAAAAGCATTTCTTCGCTTGTTGGCTTTAGATTTTTCAGTATTTTTTCCACTTAAAGAACATATTCTCAATAGGATTCAAAAAAGGGGAATAAGGAGGCAATAATTTCAGTTGGTTATTGTTTTGATCAAAATTTTCCTTTATCAAAGCACTTTTATGAAATGGAGCATTATTGCAGATCACCACAATATTTTGTAAATTTTTTTCATTTACCAAATATTGGAAAAGATCATTTATATATCCCATGATACTTTCCGTGCTATATGGCTTCATTGAAATTTTGTAAAATATGATCTCCGACTTTGACACTGCACAGCACACACTAATATTCCTTGATCTGATTAATTTAACCACTAGAGTGGGTGTTTGGCCTTTTTTAGCTTTCCCGTAGTTGTTCCTCATTGATATATTGAATCCAACCTAAAGTTATGAAGTAATAAACGAACTTCATCCACAAAAAAATTGTTTTCTAGAGTCTCCAATAAATAGATAACCAGTTTTTGCAGAGATACATAGGTTTTCGCTAATTGAGTTAGCTGTGGATCCATTGGACTACATATTTTTAATAAAACGCCTATTTTCATCAGACAAATTTCGGGACATTAACAATTACNAAATTTTGCTTTCTAGAGTAGTGGATAGTGTGCCAATAAATTCTTTGGCATATTGTTTACGTAAAGCATCCACATCATTTGATATTCTTCGTTCTGGAAGAAGTTGAATTTTTTAAAAGAGTAGTTGAATCCTTCTAAATGATAATGGATCGCATATGTTCCGATCGTTAAACCAAATTTAGCAAATATTTTCGAGGATATTTTTTACAAGAACAAGAAATATTACACGAATCCGATATTTCATTCTTATAAACAGAGAAATTTCTTTAGTGATTTTTGTATTTCGAGGATCGCCCTGTGGATTACTTGCAATTTTCCCAATTTTTTTGAAGTCCCCAATAATTCGATAGACAGTTTTCGCAGGGATACATAGGTTTTCGCTAATTGACTTAGCTGTGGATCCATTGGAATACATATTAATAATAAAACGCCTATTTTCATCAGACAAATTTCGGGACATTAACAATTACGAAGATTAAATATTTGTAGTTACGAAGATTAAAATTTATTTAATGTCAATTTAAATAATTCTCACTTTGATGTGAATAATTCTCACATTGATGTGTGTCGCGTCCCGTGGTGGCGACGCGTCCCACACTGGTTACATGTCACCTTTCAATCACTATCAGGTCACTATCAATTGTCATACTTAATGTGGCTTTGATCATTTTTAATTGTGTCGGACATATAATATCTTTTGCCGTTATTCATAAATATTCATCATGTGCTCNAGAATCAATCCATTTGCAAATAACCATTACAATCAAATAACAAAAAAACACGTGGAATAAAATTAATTAAATATTCTAATGCGAATAAATAATAAAAATTAAATAATTTTTTTAGTCATAAAAATTAATTGACCTAAAAATATTTCTGGGGACCACATTAAGAATCACTGATTTAGATGGTTGTTTTGAATTAAAGGCTTCCAAAATTTCGAAAAGTGACTTTTATATATTGGAAGTGCGACAGATATCGGTACGAACATCTAGCAAAGATGAGATGGCTGATTAAAGAGGCTGGCATCACCTGACGGCCGCGTATTCTATTTTAATTTGTCGGTGATTCTCGGTTTTAAAAAAATAATTATGGTGACAAAATCATCTTAGTGCCATGTGACTTCTTAATTGAAGATTTCTTTTTGTTTCTTCTGTTCCTCTTATTCTTTTTTCTAATTGGGTGAATTACTGTAATCCATCTGTCTCAGATGACCCCAATCTCAGGGTGGCACGAAATATGATCATTTACTGTTCTTCACTCTACTTGAGGGGTTCCCACAACAACAAATAATGGACGTCTTCTATCTTTTTGATGTACTTGTGTGACATTGGAAGGTTTTCGTTTTTGTGACACTGGGAACTCGATACACTTAATTAGTTGCTGACTTCTTTCTCGGTGTATCATGGGTTAATAATAATTTAGAAATGGAGTTAAAATCTCATAAAAATTTGATTCCTGTTTATAGGTTCCATTTATTAACCCCGGGACCATCGAAAAAGAAAGACAAAAGAAATGTCAACTAGTTAGGTTATTCCCCAGTTTTCGAAACCAAACGTGCCATCTAAAGCCTGTGCGTCTCCATTGTTCCCACTACCGAACGGAAGTGCCTTCTTTGATCCTTGGAGAGGAAGTCAATTGGGGACGGAAATTTCTTTACCATCCGATTTTCTTTTGCGTGAGGCATTCTCATTGGTTCCAGTTACCATTTAATGGTATAATTTTGTATTTCAACACGCTTATTTTATTTTTGATAATAAAACGTTAGGTTTTGCCAAAATAATACGAAACTCTCTAGGACATTTAGCAATAGAGTATATATTTAACTTTCTACCGAGATACTTTTAAATCAAGCTTTTCAAACGGGCGGCCCAAAAAAGATTGTTATAGAGTGAGGCTGACTGCGTCATTAAAATGAGACCACCAGAGAAAAGCAAAGGATTTCTCTTAATGGGGTAAAATTGACAGGCCGTGGTTATGAGCGCTCTACATGCTCTCTTCTTATGGGAAAGCGGTAGATACCTTGTCTTGGACGCCACCTGTGTAGAGAGTTTCTCTCCCTCCAACCTTGTTATGACATCAACTAACCCAGGCTCTGCTTCGAAGAATGCTGAGACCCTAAAGATCAATATTAGGTATGGTGGATAGTTCATTTTTGAATCAGTCGCCATGGANAAGCAGAGGATTTCTCTCAATGGGGTAAAATTGACAGGCTGTGGTTATGAGCGTTCTACATGGTCTCTTCTCATGGGAAAGCGGTAGATACCTTGTCTTGGACGCCACCTGTGTAGAGAGTTTCTCTCCCTCCAACCTTGTTATGACATCAACTAACCAAGGCTCTGCTTCGAAGAATGCTGAGACCCTAAAGATCAATATCAGGTATGGTGGATAGTTCATTTTTGAATCAGTCGCCATGGAAACGTTAGGAATCATAAGAAGTAGGTTACTGGTTCTGCTAAACAAAATCGCATCGCTCATCGCGGAGAAGAAAAATGATAAGAGATAAAAGGGCTAGCTTATTGAACGCATTTCCTTACAAATCTTCAGAAAAAATGCGTTCTCAATTATGAGAGCTCCCAGTAGTTGTTAACTGTTAGTTTTTGAATTAAGTTTTAAACGGATACAATTGACGAAGAAGTGAATGCATTCAGTCAAACACTGCTTTGGGCGAAAATGCTGATAGAATGCATACTCCATGATTAAAGTCGCTTGTTTCCAAAAGGGCAGATTGTATGATATTGTAATGTATATTGGTCCAGTTCTTCAATTTGAGTAGATTATAGGGAGTTTCCTCATAGGCGTCGACCAACTCCCCAACACATCCAGAGCCGATTTGTAGTAATCAGGAAAAATACTCTGGATGAGAATGCCGCCAAAGGATCCGAAAACTTTAAGATTAGAAAATATGACACCTTCTCTAGCTGATTTCATGCGCAGACCGTTGTTGTCGAGACGAATGGAGCCTTTGGACCCAAGATGGTCCTATTCTTAACATTGATTCCAAAATGAATGGGGATCGTCGGGAAATGCAATGATATTCCAAAACATTTCTCTGATAGTATTAAATTTATTTAATAAATTAAGAAAAATCAACTGAGGGTCACAAGGTAGCTGTCCTGATTACGTGGCTATTCTCTCTTAGGATTGCGGGGAAATTTACTCAAGGTTGCCAGAAGCAACAACATTCACTTCTCTCAGCTGGGAAAATGTCATAGTCCTATTAACTCAATCTTGTTAACTTTATATAATAATTGATTAACATTGACAAAAAAATATTTAAATTGACTTCGGGCTCGCGATCATGAGGTAGCTCTCATTGCATGCTTAATGCCTGCAGACCATAATGGGAAGGATCTTTGGGGATCCTGATCAGGAGTCTTCGTGTGTGTGTCAGATTTAAATCAATTAAAGTACTTAATGATGATCCACTGGANCCTGATCAGGAGTCTTTGTGTGTTTAAATCAATTAAAGTACTTAATGATGATCCACTGGAACATGTCCTGAAGGGTAGTGTAGAGTCGAGGATGTCGTATTCGGAAATAATAGCCAGGGCTCTTTTAGTTATTCCAACAAAAAACATGTAGAAATCACTCGAAATGGCTGTGCAGGGAGCAACTATTTTCTTTTTTTTCATATGTTGCATTTTTGAAGATCTTATCTTTTTTTGCAGTTTGCTGCATCTTCTATCTGATTTTTCTTTCTTTCTATTGTTTCTTTTTTACACTACAACAAGTGCAGTTCGTAACATTTATGTGTCCAAGATAATCGATGTTTGCTTCTCATAGTTTTGGAACCTGTACGTGTGCTTTCAGAGTCAACTAATAAGTTCCTAGAACGAGAATTTATTTTATTAACCGTGAAATCACGAGAAAAAGGATAAAAGTTATCGTCTAATTAAGTGATCCCGGTGTCCATACCAGTCCTTTTCCTGCGGTTAGTTTTGGAGTCCTGGATTAATCTCCACAGCGGGGAAGGTTTCTTCTCATATCTCGGACAGGCGTCCATATATAGTTTGATGTGTTTACACGTTGTGTCGGTCTGTTGTCGTTGTGTTGCTAAGAGAAGAGAAAAAGGAGAGGGGAAGGTTTCTTCTCATATCTCGGACAGGCGTCCATATATAGTTTAATGTGTTTACACGTTGTGTCGGTCTGTTGTCGTTGTGTTGCTAAGAGAAGAGAAAAAGGAGAGTGTAAGAAAGAAAAATCAGAAAATAATATGAAGAAAACTGCAAATGAAAATGAGATCTGCACAAAGTGCAACATAATGAACAACATAAAGCGAATGATCCATTGCACAGCATGTTCGTATGGCTTCCACATGTCCTGTGCCGGAATGACTAAAAGAGAGTTGGCTGCCATTTCCGATTGGCACTGTTGGTCTTGTCTCCTACTAGATAATACGACAAACTCTTCCCTACGCTACCTTTCTGAACATGTTTCACTAGACCATCAAGAAATACTTGAATTGATATCTAACCTGACACACACACGAAGACTCCTGATTAGGATCCCCAAAGCTGCCCGTATATCTGTCGCGGACGGCCTATGTGAGTGTATTGAAAGGGNAAAGAGAGTTGGCTGCCATTTCCGATTGGCACTGTTGGTCTTGTCTCCTACTAGATAATACGACAAACTCTTCCCTACGCTACCTTTCTGAACATGATCCACTAGACCATCAGGAAATACTTGAATTGATATCTAACCTGACACACACACGAAGACTCCTGATTAGGATCCCCAAAGCTTCCCGTATATCTGTCGCGGACTGCCAATGTGAGTGTATTGAAAGGGCAGTTTTTTCGGACGACTCTGATGATTGGGTACAATTATTTTGCTTCGCTCCATTCACACTATGCATACNCTAACCTGACACACACACACGAAGACTCCTGATTAGGATCTCCAAAGCTGCCCGTATATCTGTCGCGGACTGCCTATGTGAGTGTATTGAAAGGGCAGTTTTTTCGGACGACTCTGATGATTGGGTACAATTATTTTGCTTCGCTCCATTCACATTATGCATACCCCATAGGAGGAGGAAAGAAGAGAAATCACTTACGTCATTAGTAAAGGAGAATGTCCACACATTCTTCTCAAGGAACCTATTGGCAGACTCAGAAAAGCTCACTTACAAATTTCAAAACCATGAGAAGCCAACATCGACTATCTCGGACATTCAGAGATTAAGAAGTGCGATCCGTCGAAAACTTTCGG